>CAUYRT010035985.1:0-21933 GCA_963574885.1 Lepilemur ruficaudatus
GTAATTCTAATTTTAGCTCTTTGAGGAATCTCCAAATTCTTTTCCACCAAGTTTGCACCAATTTGCAGTCCCACCAACAGTATAAGAGAGTCCCTATCTCTCCACATCCTCGCCAGCATTTGTTGTTTTGGGATTTTTTGAACTAGACAAGGATGTCCACTCTCCCCTCTCCTATTCAACAGAAAATATGCACCTTTTGAAAAACAAAATCTAAGGAGTTCATACTGAAATTTTCAATTAATGAGAAAGATTATAATGTATTTTACTTAATGTCTTTTATTCTATAATGATATTTCTTTTGTCTTATACTGAAAATCATTTTTCCAAATAGCATTTACAATATCATTCATTTGTTGTTTTCTAATATGTGAATATGTATATAATTTGTTTTATTCTAATATATGTGTGTGTTACAATAACAATACCATCATAACTACTAACAACAGGCTGTAATTTCATATTTATTTCTGTTTGTCTTCAGTATATATATATATATATATATTCCACCAGGGAAATGCAGTCAAAATACTCTGATTAAAAAATCTTCAAATTATTCTGTTCTGTATGATTATGCCATCAACTTGATATACAGATAGATTTATTTATTTAAATTTGTTTTCAACTGTAAGGGATTGATTTTGTTCTCTGATTTAATTTTGCTTTTAAATGATATGAAATATTAAAGCATTCTAAATCCAAAAGTATAAAACAAAAGGTTTAGAGATTTAGCTTCCATCACTGTCTCCTCTCCCCATTCTTTATTCTCTCTCTTTACCTATGGACAACACCTTTTTGTTACTTTTTCATTTATTCTTTCACTATTCCATCGTGTGTGTATGTGTATGTGTGTGTATGTGTGTGGAGAGAAAGAGAGAGAGAGACAGAGACGAGAGAGAGAGAGAGAGAGAGAGAGAGAGAGAGAGAGAGAGAGAGAAAGGAGAGAGAGATCGTCATGTCTGAGCCAAAACCTAGATTCCATCTTTAAAGCTTCTCTTTTCCCCACCCTACAAATTCCATCAATCAATAAGTCCTAGGGCTACCTCCAAAGTACATCTCAAGTCTTAGCAGAGTTGCCTTCATCTCCTGCCCCCAGCTGCTCTTACTCCTCCGCTCCTGAGCCTGCCAACTCACTCTCCCTGCAGCAGCCAGAGGGAACTTTTCAAAGCACTGCAGAGAGCACTAATCTGCTCTTTCCTGCTTGTGAGCCCTTCCTGGGACCTGCAGGCATCCAGTGGGCCCCTGAACCAGGTATCCAGCCCAGGGCAGACTGCAGCCTTCTTCTCCTGGCCCACTTCCCATGCCTGGATGCACTCCTGAGACCATGCCAGTTCTTCCTGACTACAACCCTCTTCCCCAGGTCTCAGCTGGATGAACTCACACAGCCTGATAATGTTTTTAAATCCTCACATTTGTCACAATTGTAGGGTTGTCCAGTGAGAAAAGACAGCATTGGAGAGGAACAGGAGCTTGCTCAAGTTCCTACAAGAGATTTTTCAGCTTTTTTATTTAACAAACTTTTCTTGAGCTGTGTACCAAGGTCTGTCCTTAGACATGAAGAAAGTGGAGATGATTCTGCCAGGAGCTGCGTTTTCCCAAAGGCGATCCTGGCTGTGAAACACTGTGTAAGGCAAACTATGAAGACAGAGGCATTGCCATGAGCACCTGAATGTGCATCTGCCAAGTGTCCTTGCCAATCCCACCCCTTTCCTGCTCTCCGCCCTTATCTGGCTGGTCCTCCAGGTCAGCACGCAAGCGAACTGCAGAACTGCTGCTGCTGGGGTGATTTACAAACAACCTGGGCTGCTACACCTTCATGATGGCCTTGCCCCTGGAGCCTCAGCCACGCCTGCCCTCTTGAAGAAGCAGCGTGTAGTTCCATACAAGGACTGCGACGAAACCAAGCTGGTGGCCTTGGGGAAATGCAGCTTCTGCCTGTGTCCCATTGCCCTGGCTCCTGGAGCCCCACGGGGACCAGGGTGCCCAGAGAGCTCTTGAGCATCTTCCCCCGGAGCCTGAGCCCTCCAGGCGGCACCGAACGGCTCCGCAGTGCCACCCAGAGGTTGCCAGCGCTAGCTGGCGGAGAGAGTATTGTCCCCGAATGTGGGGGTTTTGGTGGATTACTGGGCAGTGGCTGCTACCCTGGAGGTTTGGAAGTGTGCCAGACTGGGCTATATTTGGAGGTCATTTATGGATGTATGACTGTACGTTCAGTCTCCTCGGTGCCTGTCTCCTGTAGCTGCCTCCCATCCCCGGTGCATACACTTAGGGCTGCTGTGACTCTGACAGCTCTGGAGAAAGCCAGGAGCCACCTTGAAACCTCGAGTCTTAATCGAATAGTTAAAATAGGAGAGCGAGTCCTGCAACACACCCATGTGCAAGAGTTGTTCAGTAGATGAGATAAAGATAGCATTCCTAACGAAACCCCCATGGAGGGACCATCAGTGTGGGTGTGGGGGCAACTAGCTAGCCATTTCCAAAAAGGACATTTAAATCTCCACTTCATACCATGCACTCAAATAAAAGCCAGATGGATTGAAGAGTGCAGTGTTACACCAGAAGAAAGTATTGGTAAATATTTGTTTGGCTTGGAGCAGAGAGGATATTCTAAATATAGTACCAAACACAGAAACTAGAAAGGAAAAAGACCAATAAATTTAACTCAAGGTTTAAAAACTTCTGTACATTAAAAAAAATCATTGATAAGTTTAAAAACCAAAATAACATACTTGAAAAATTACCACATAGCTGAAAGACAGTGATTAATATCCTTAATATATAAGGAGCTTTTACAAATCAATAAGGAAAAGACAACACCTCAGCGGGAAGATTGGAAAAATACATGAACAAGCAACTCATCAAAAGACAGACTGTAAGAAACATTAAGAAATGTTCAGTCTTAGTAGTAACCAAGGGAATGATAATTAAAATCACACAGAGATTACACTTTTTTCAACTACTAAATGAACAAAAATTTTCAAAGAGAACTAACTCATGGAGTGGGACAGATGAGGTGGAGACCAGGCCTGCCCACATGTCACTGTGAGGGGAAAGTGCTGGCAAGCCCTTTCTGGAAGGTAATTTGGTGTCATAGAGTAAAAACCTTAAACAAATCCTTGTATCCAGCAATGTCATTTAAAATTATTTATTCTAAGGGCATAATGTGTGCAAAGATTTAACTGCCCAGGGATGTTCACAATAGTCTTGTTTTTAATAGGGGCATGGAAAGGAAACAACCTAAATAAGTATACCATTATTTAAAACAAGATAGATGTATTTCATCCACTTGGAAATATGTTCATACTATATCATTAGGTGAGAAAAGCAGGTTAGAAGAAAAGAGCATGTATAATATAATTTCATTTATGTAAATAAAAATGATATATGTATTCCATGGATAAAAGCCAGATTAGGTTATGTAACAAAATATTAACAGTGATTGCCTTGAGAGGGGAAGGAGGAGTGAAGATTATATGTGGCTTTTTTTACTTTTTTTTGGCTTATTGATATACTCTTTTTATTTCAACATAGAAATATTCACACTGGCTCTTTCCTTGCCTTTAGTTTTTTCTTTTACTTCCTTAAAATTTTTTTTTCAATTACAAGAGTAATACAGGATTGTTGTAAAAAATCAAACCAGACAGAAGTATATAGAGGCTTTCCCTCTCAGCATCCCATTCCCCAGAGAGGACTGCTGTGAATAGGCTGGCATATATATTTTCCAGACATTTGTAAGCACATATAACCATATATGTATGTGTATATTTTAATATAAATGGGATCACAGTATATACACTGTGCTGTAACTTGCTTTGTTCACTAAACAATGTCATGAACATCTTTCCATGTCAATATATAGAGATCTACTTTATTTTTTTAAATGTATGCTTTTCAACAGTTGCATATTATTACCTTGTACATATATACCTCAGTTTTTATTTTCTGATTGTCCTACAATACGCATTACTTGTGTAATAGAAATATAATAAAATATTTTCTTAGAAAAAGAAAAAAAGAGGGAGAAAGGAAGAGAGGGAGGGAGACGATGTTTGTTCACCTTCACTTTCATGTGGATTTGGGGTTCCTTCTACTTGGGAGATGGCTTTGATTTTAGAGGGCTGTCAGCATTTGATGAGGTCCAGAAAAAAGTCCCACTTACTCCATGATTAAAGAAAGAAGCCTGGAGACCTTGGGATTTCTAGTGGGCTTGTCCACTCTAGGTAATCAGGCTTGGAGAGGAGGCCAGCATCAGAGCAGAAATTCTATCTGGGATTTTGACGGCATTTATAGAAGAAAATAACCATAAATCTAGAAGCAAAATAAATCATAACAACAATCACAGCAGTGAAACAAACCATTATTTTTTCTTTTCAATATATTTATTAACCATTTGCTTTTATTCTGTTTTTCCCATTTTTAGCTTTATTGAGATATAATTGACAAATAAAATTGTATAAATTTAAGGTATACAACAATATGATTTGATATACCTAATATATTGTGAGATGATTACCACAATGAAATTAGTTAATACATCCATCCACTTCACGTAGTTACTGTGTGTGTGTGTGTGTGTGTGTGTGTGTGTGTGTGTGTGTGTGTGGTGAGAACATTTAAGATCTATTCTCTTACCAAATTTCAAGTATACAATACAATATTATTAACTACAGTCCCCATGATGTACATTACCTCCCCAGAACTTTTTAATCTTATAACTGAAAGTTTGTACCCTTTGACCAACATCCCCTCATTTCTCTCACCATGCAGGCCCCATCACCACCATTCTACTCTCAGTTTCTATGAGTTTGACTTTTTCAGATTCCACATATAAGTGAGATCATGCAATAGTTGTCTTTCTCTGTCAGACAGTGCACTTAGTATAATGCCCTCAAGGCTCATCCCTGTTGTTCCAAATAGCAGGATTTTCTCTTTTTTAAGTCCGAATAATATTGTGTGTGTGTATATGTGTGTATGTGTGTGTATCACATTCATTCATCTGTCAACAGACATTGAAGTTGTTATCCTTCTTGGCTATTGTGAATAATGCTGAAATGAACATGGGAATGCAGATATCTCTTCCAGATACCGGTTTCATTTCCACTGGATCTATACCCAGAAGTGAGATTGCTTAATCATATGGTAATTCTTTTTTAAATTTTTTAAGGAACCTAACAGGTGTGAGGTGATACCTCATTGTGGTTTTGATTTACATTTCCCTGATGATTAGTAATGTTGAGCACCTTTTCATATACCTGTTGGCCTTTGTATGTTTTCTTTGGAAAAATGTCTATTCAGGGTTTTGCCCATTTATTAATCATGTTATTTGTGAGGTTTTTTATTTGTTTGTTTGCTATTGAGTTGTATGAGTTCCATATATATTTTGCATATTAACTCTTTATCAGATATACAGTTCATAAATATTTTCTCCCATTCCATAGGTTGCCTTTTCATTTTCTTGTTTCCTTTGCTATGCAGAAGCTTTTTGGTACATAGTTTCACTTGTTTATTTTTGCTTTTGTTGTCTGTGCTTTTGCTGTCATATCCAAGAAATCATTGCCAAGACCAATATGAAGGAGCTTTTCCCCTATGTTTTCTTCTAAGAAGTTTATGGTTTCAGGTCTTTAATTCACTTCAAGTTAAATTTTGTGAGTGGTGTAAGAAAGGGGTCCAGTTTCTTTCTCTTCCATGTGGATATCCAGTTTTCCCAGCACCATTTATTGAAGAGACTATATTTTCCCTGTTGTGTATCCTTGGCACCTTTGTCAAATATTAGTTGACAGTCTATGTGTGGGTTTATTTCTGGACTCTGTGTTACATTGGTCTATGTGTCTGTTTTTATGCCAGTACCATACATTTATTTATTTATTTATTTATTAGAGATGGGGTCTTGCTCTGTTGCCCGGGCTGGAGTGCAGTAGACCAATCTTAGCTCACTGTAAGCTTCAACTCCTGGGCTCTAGCAATCCTCCCACTTCAGCTCCCACATACTGTTTCAATTACTATAACTTTGCAGTATAGTTTGAAATTAGGGAGTGTGGTGCCTCCAGCTTTGTTCTTTCACACAATTGCTTTGGCTATTCAGGGTCTTTGTGATTCCATACAAATTTTAGTATTGTTTTTTCTATTTTTGTGAAAGATGCCATTCAGATTTTGATAGGAATTGCATTGAGTCTGTAGATCACTTTGGATGGTATGAACATTTTAACAATATTAATTCTTCCAATTCATGAACACAGATAGCTTTCCATTTATTTGTGTCTTCTTTATTTCATCGATGTCTTATAGTTTTCAGTATACAAATTTTTCACCTCCTTGGTTAAATTTATCCTTAAGCATTTCCAAACCATCTTCTAATCTCTTGCCTAGGCACAGGACAAAACCGCCCCATAACTTCCTCCTCCGACACCCAAACAACCCACTCTGTGAGTATGACCACCTGAAGCTTGCTTTAAGATGGTCCAGTTTGCCTGCCTTCCTTTACAGATGAGAAAAAGAAGGTCCCGAGAGGGAAGGGCCAAGGCCAAAGCTAACAGGGAGTCAGTGACAGAGATGGGCCTAGGACCTAATGAATCTGATTCCTGAATCACTGATACCTTTTCCTTCCCTTCTTTCCTTCCTTCCTTCCTTCCTTCCTTCCTTCCTTCCTTCCTTCCTTCCTTCCTTCCTTCCTTCCTTCCTTCCTTCCTTCTTTCTTTCCTCTATTTACAAAGACTACTTCAGGAAGACTACTTCTGTCAAGTCAGAATCCTGTCACAATTGTTTATCTTAAAATACTAGGAAGCTTGTTGAAACAGTTGTAGAGGATTTTTAGCAGCCAAAAGTGGTGGCTTAGGGACAGGCCCTCTTCTTGTGATGGCCCCACCCAGAAAATGAATAGCTCAGACTCAGGAACAAAACTTATTTTTCATCATAAAATGTATACATACTAGTTACATAAAATTTGGACAGTACACATAAAAGCAGAAGGAAGAAAAAGACTCAACCCACCACCATTCTGTGGCAGAAACTTCCCACATCTCTCTAGCTCCTGTCTGTTATCTATATTTCAGTCATTTTTTATAGTTTCAGGCCCACTGGCAGTTTCTCTTCTTATTTCCAGCATGCCTGTATGTGTATGTATTTTTCTGTCTGTTCTCTCCTGTCTGTGGATTTAGAGCAGGCTGGAGCACACTGCAGTGTGTGCAGCTCACTATCTTTAAGCCAGAAGTTTGTCTTGCGTCCTCTCCACCACAGCCTCTGGGGCCAGATTTCATCTCCGCTACTCCAGACTTTGTTATCAAGAGCTTTGTGGCTCAACTTTGGCCCCAAGTATAACTTTGAAGCATTGGGCATTTTAGCTTTATCACTCAAGTCCTACTTAATTCGTGGACTTAATTCTGTGGATTTGAGCTCTAGATGTAAAAAGCTTCCATGTGGACGAGTTCTAAGTACATCTTCAGTGAAGGAGAGCTCCCCACCATTGTGGGTATCCTGGGAGGTCCTGCAGTTGCACTGAGTCTTTTCCCCCAGTGGGCAGGGCAGGCACTCCGATTTACTCAGATTCAATGGGCGGCTCATTGCTGTGAGTTACCCAGAATAGTCACTGCTCATAGTAATCACTCTAAGTGTTAATAAAATCTCTAAGTTGCTACACTGAACAGGTACTACCACCCAACGTGCCCAAGGTTTGAGATACCAAGTTCCATAAAAAATGAGCAATGTTCTATTTGTTTCCTTTCTGTCAGGTCAGAATCCTTTCACAGTTGTTTATCTTAAAATACTAGGAAGCTTGTTGAAAGAGTTGTAGAGGATTTTTAGCAGCCAAAAGTGGTGGCCTAGGGACAGGCCCTCTTCTTGTGATGGCCACACCCAGAAAATGAATAGCCCAGACTCAGTGCATGTCCCCCAATCTGCAATTGCTTCTATTGTGGAGAGGCACTCACATAGCCCGGACTGTGCATCAGCCTTGGAAAGTGCAGAATGTTGGAAAAGTCATACTCAATTACTCTGTGCCACATTACGTCACTCAGGTAGTCCCTGGGAGTGGGCTGTCTTGTTTTATAATAGCAAAGCCACTTTATTTGCATGGAAAAGATGCCAGACATAAATCCCAGTAAAAATAAGAGGCCCCTTTGGGAAAAGGAGGAGGCCTAGAAGCTTGAGCTGTTGGCCCCAGGATTTCACAAAAGAAAAATGTCTTCAAAGGAAGCTGTCCTTGGTGATTTTTTTTATTTACTTATATTTTTATTTTTTATTTTTTTTTTTGAGACAGAGTCTCACTTTGTTGCCCAGGCTAGAGTACCGTGGCATCAGCCTAGCCCCACAGCAACCTCAAACTCCTGGGCTCAAGCAATCCTTCTGCCTCAGCCTCCCGAGGAGCTGGGACTATAGGCATGCACCACCATGCCCGGTTAATGTTTTCTATATATTTTTAGTTGGCCAATTAATTTCCTTCTATTTTTAGTAGAGACGGGGTCTTGCTCTTGCTCAGGCTGGTTTTGAACTCCTGACCTTGAGCAATCCGCCTGCCTCGGCCTCCCAGAGTGCTAGGATTACAGGTGTGAGCCACCGCTCCGGCCCTTTGGTGATTTTTTTTTTTTAAGGAGATAGCAGTTAAACTGTAGAGCATAAAGGACAAAACTGAAATACTGGCTGAAAGACAACTCAGCCAAATTAGAGAAAGTGCACGGAGCCCCACAGTTTGGTTGATTAGCTGCATTGCCCACTTCTGCCCTTTCTTCAGTCATTCTTGACTTTCCACTTTGTGCCTGGCACTGCCACATCCGTTACCTCCGTTCAATTTTATGGCAGCCTAGGGAGAGAGTGGCATGGCTACAGAGCACCAGCTCTGTCTCTGGGGCCCAGGAACTCAAACAGTAAAAGAGATGAAAGGTCTAATCCACATCTTCCTGGTGAAACAGAAGATGAGCAGGAGATGAAGACCTCTACCCCAGATGATTTCAAGAACGGGAGATTTAGGGTAGAAATAAAGGATAATGCAAGAAGGCTTTGGTTCTGAAAAACACCTTTTTTCAATTAAGGAGAGATTGAGAGAGAGAGAACCTATTGCAAATCCATGTGACTAGGTATTACAGTGCTTCAGAACCAGATGAGCACTTAGGGAGAGAGATGATACAGAAAGAACACTCTTTGAGTAAGAAATTGACGCAGTTTTTATGCGAAAATATTCACTGGACCTTTCAGAGACTAATCACCCCTATTTACAAAATGATTTCCCTTCCATTATCCCATTTGATCCTCACAGCAGCCCTGCGAGTGATGGAGGGCAGGGATGATTATCCTCATTTGGGAGACGAGCAAATTGCAGCTCTTACTGTCAAAGCAATAGCAACAGAAGAGTGCAGCAGAGCTGGACCTAGAACCCGTGGTTTGGATCTCCAGACTACTGGGGTTCTTATCTCACTCAGGAAGTCTGCCTCTCAAGCCCCCGGAGTTCAGATCTGAGATGGGCATGCATCCAATAAGAAGCACTAGGATTAAAGTTCTGAGAATTCACCATGGGTGGAGGGGAGGAAGAGGGCACTTTGTCTCAGTGCAAGCAGACCCCATTGATTGCGCCCCCGACTCAAGGGCTGACTGCACTAGCGCTATGTGATGAGCAGGAGTGCATACCACTCTTCTGTCAACTCCAGGGATAGGTAGGCTCCATTATTCTGCTCATTTCACAGATGAATATTCAGAAGCACAGAGATGTTAGGTATCTTGCCTAAGGTCACACAGCTATCAAGTTGAGGAGTTTTGAACCCAGCTGGTCTAATTCCAGAGTGTCCTCTACAAATCTCTTTGTTCTATTGTCTGCTGGTTAGACCAGTTTTGTACTCACAAACTCACAGAGAAGCTAACCGCTTCTTCAATCCCATTTGAGATGCGCCAATATTCCAACCCACTCATTAATTGTAGGGAAACTGCTACTTGAATTCCACCAACAGTTGGAAAATTGCTCCTTGAGTCAGTCCAACATAAACTCCTCTAATTGGTTTCCTGTGACAGGGTACCACAGGGATTAAAATAAGAGAACCCTAAAGGGGGGAGACCGAAATGGGCAAGGGAGGCATCTCCTGGGCAGCTGCCCCAGTCCAGTCGTTTGTTCCTCCCAAAACCTGCCTCCCCTTATAGAGAGAGTATTCTGTTTTTGTCTAACGAGGGAACTAGTTTTGATTAACGAGGGGATAGAGAAGATTTGGGGACGGGATTGTTGCATGAATGGATTTTGTCCACTTTTTCTCTCGGTGCATTTTGCAAGGGGTGCCTAGAGCAAGATACAGATGCCTGGTTCCTTAACAAGTAAGACAGTTAGGGTGCAGTTTAGGTTTTCCCCCTTCTTAGGGCACCGGAAGAACTCGGAGGGGGGCGGGACCGAGCCGGGCTGTCCCCTCTGTGATGCCGCGCCCCTTGCCACCTTACCGCGCCCAGTTCCCAGACTCCAGCGGCTCTGCGCCTCCCTCGGGCTGTGGGAGTCCGGTGGGAGACCTTGCCCTGGCTTGTTGACAAACACTGTGCTCTTCCTGATGTGGGACTGTGCAAAGTGTCCCCGTGGGCTCACAGGCAACTCGCTTAGGCTGGGGGCGGTGAGGGAGAGCTCAAAGCCGGGTGAAACAAGTCAGCCCCCGCCGCCTCCCCAGCCGCAGTCGCCCTCCAGACACGGCCGGCCAAGAGCACCTGCCTTCTAGGATGGCCTTCTCTCTACGACCTGGGCCACGGACAGGGAAGACAGGTCTGGGACAAAAGAGGCCTCTTAAATGACCTTTTCTGCTTGTAAGAGTCATGTATACACAATCCAGACAAATCGTAAAACCACGAGAAAGGGTAAAATATGAAACAAAAATTACCTCACTCCCCAACCAATGTGAACCATTGTCAATGTTTTGTTGCATATGTACATTATATATACATACATACATATGTATGTATGTAAATATACCGGGATTTTTACAAAATTGGGGTCAAACTCACTATCCAGTTTGGATCTTGATTTTTTTTTTTTTTTTTGCTCCAAATGTGTTCACAGGAATGGATCTTGATTTTTTAAGCTTAGTATTTATTGAGAACTTCCCAATATTATTCAAAAAATCATTTAAAACATGGATTAAAACAACTCCGTTATAAGAATGTGCCAAACTGACGTAACTATTCCTATATTACTGTACATTTAGGTCGCTTTCAAATTTGCACTATTATTAATATCACCGTACTGAATGTCCTTAAACACAGTAATAGATAATATTTAATGATCAAATGGCAGGCATTTTGCTAAAAACTTTACACGGATTGAGAGTTACCACATATGTATACTGAGCAAAGGCACTAGCCAGGGGGCAAAGTGGATATTTAAATCCAGCCCACTATCCACTCTGCAGGCAAAGCAGCCTGGCACAGGACCGCTCCAGCCTTGGAGCAGGGGAGCAGCCTTTTTCTTTGCACAGAGGCTCTGTCCATTTCCCAAGCCCTGGACATCTGCCTGGAAAAGGAGCAATTTATCAGCAGAGTGGGGGTGACTTTTTAGAATATCCCTAAAGCATAATATAGATTAGCAGCCCATATGACTCAAGAGACAACATGTTTAAAAAGTAAAAAAAAAAAAAAAAAATTAGCAGCTCGAAGAGGATTGTCTCATTAATCTCATTAATGCTCATAACCACGTTATGATGAAGGCACTACTATCCCCAATTTGCAGATGAGGACAGCGAGGTATGCTAGTCTGATGACTTCCATAGAACAAATGTCCAGAAGTAGAACTGTTTGGTATACGTGGCCAAGTGTCCTACAGAAAGGTGGACATTTATACCCCTTCCAGCAGTATAGGAGGTAGATGTTTCCTCTCCCTTGTCACACTATGAAGAAACAAACTTTGAAATATTTGCCAGTCTTATAAGTAAAAATCTCTCATTGTTTTAATTTTTTCTTTGCTAGTGAGGTTAAACTTTTTTCAGTTTACTATTCATTTCTATTACTTCTTGTGTGATTATTCTATTCCAATCTTTTACCCACTTTCCTCTTGGGAGGTGTGTGTTGTTCTTATTGACTTGTGATACTGTTTTATATTAAGCTCATTATCACTTGGTCTATAATTTCTGTTGCAAGTACTTACTGCCAGTTATATCTCTCAGGTTAGATTCATTACTAGATATATTGAGTATTTTATATTGTGATTGTGAATGGGAGTTTTTCTTTTCCATTATGTGTTCAAACTAATTATTGCCAAATTATATAAGCAAGCTTTGCATTTTTGCATATTTTAGTCTGTGCACAGTCACTTTACTAAATGAACTCTTGCATGGGTACCAGTAATTTTTCAATGCGATCTTTCAATGGGCTCATGAAAAATTTAAACTAGGAATAAATCAAACAAGAGATGTGCAAGAATATTAAGAAAAGCCTAAATAAATAAAGAAACATATTGTGTTCATGGATTAGAAATCTCAAGAATGTAAAGATGTCCATTCTCTTCCAAATTGATCTGCACATTCAATGCATTTCTAATAAAAATCCCAATATATTTTTTCATGGTACTTGACAAGTAGATTCAAAAGTTTAGGCCGGGCGCAGTGGCTCACACCTGTAATCCTAGCACTCTGGGAGGCCAAGGCGGGTGGATTGTTTGAGCTCAAGAGTTCGAGATCAGCCTGAGCAAGAGTGAGATCCTGTCTCTGCTAAAAATAGAAGGAAATTAGCTGAACAACTAAAAAGATGTAGAAAAAATTAGCTGGGCATGGTGGCGCATGCCTGTAGTCCCAGCTACTCGGTAGGCTGAGGCAGGAGGATCGCCTGAGCCCAGGAGTTTGAGGTTGCTATGAGCTAGGCTGATGCCACGGCACTCTAGCCTGGGCAACAGAGTGAGACTCTGTCTCAAAAAAAAAAAAAAGTTTATATGGGAGAACAAATATCCAAGAAAAGCCAAGGCATTTCTGAAGGAGAACAAGGTGAGGCACCTGACCTTACCAGATATCAGAGCTGTCTTTGTAGATCACTAGAATCAGAGGGGGAGTAAACTATTTGCAAAATTGTTATGATACAATTGATTATGTACATTGAAAAAAATGAAATTGGATCCCTACCTCTCACCATACGTAAAACTAAATTCCATGGCTTTATGGCTTATTAAAGGCTTAAATGTGGGTTTCCAGGTCTGGTGTAAATAGAGGAAAAGCATGTCACCCTATTCCTCTCACAAATTACAATGGAAAGCCCTGGACAAAATATACAATTATCAGAAGAGTCTGAAAGGTGGAGGAAAGAGGGAGGACTGGCGGGGAACCTCAGGACTCAAGGGAAGACCTAGCAGTGAGTTCTTTGGGTGTATTTTTGTTTTTGTTTTGTTTTGTTTTGCCTCATAGCCTAGGTGCCCAAACAGCTCAGGACCCGGAAACACTAACGGGTGCTGACTAAAGAATTCCTAATAAAAAGATGATTCCCTCTATGCAGTCATCTCCAGAACTACCTGCTCTGCTCCAGGTAAATACCACAAAAGAAACCATGGCCCCTCCCCATCTGGTGTTGCAGAGCTGGGAAGGTGGAGCCCTGCCAGCCCTCCCTGCACTGTGCTAATGAGCTGGTGCCCCTTTCCTCGCCTGGCCCCACCTTATTCAAAAATTAACTCAAAGTGAATCACAAGTCTAAATGCAAAATATAAACCATAAAATGTTTAGAAGAAAACACAGGAGAAAATCTTCTTGCCCTGGTATTCTTAGACATAACACTAAAAGCATAACCATTACGAATTTGTTAAACTTGACTTCCTCAAAATTAAAAATATTTGCTCTGCAAAAGACACTATTAGGAAGAATAAAAAGATAAGCCACAGCTGAAGAGAAAATATTGTAAGTCACATATCTGACAAAGGACTGGCATCCAAAATATGTAAAGAACTCTTGAAACTCAGCAGTAAGAAAGCAGATGATTCAATTGGGCAAAAAGATTTACATTGACACTCTACCAAAGAGGGAATCTGCATGGCAAATAAACACATGAAAAGATGTTCATTAATATTAGTCATTAGGGAAACATAAATCAAAACCACAATGAGACATCAGTGCATACTCACTAGAATGGCTAAAATAAAAATAATAAATAAAAAATAAAATAAAATATTGTGATGATACTAAATGATGAGGGTGCAGAGAAACTGGATCACTCATACATGGCTGGTGGGAATATAAAATGGTACTACCAATTTGGAAAACAGTTTGGCAGTTTTTTATAAAGTTAAACATATATTTATCATATAACCCAGCAATCCCACTCCTGTATACTATCCCAGAGAGATGTACTTTATGTTCACACATAAACCTCCACATGAATGTTCATAGCAGCTTTATTTGTGATAGTCAAAAGCTGGAAACAACCCAGATGCTACTCAATGGGTGCTATGGTTTGAATGTTTGCCCTCTCTGCAACACAAGTTGAAATTTAATCCCCCATGTGGCAGTATTAAAAGATGGGACCTTTAGTAGGTGATTGGGTCATGAGGGCTCTGCCCTCATAAAAGCACTAATCTAATCCATTCATGGGTTAATGGATTGATGAGTTACCATGGGAATAGGACTGGTGGCTTTACAAGAAGAGGAAGAGACACCTGAGGTAGCACACTCAGCCCCCTCACCATGTGATGCCCTGCACCATTTTGGGACTCTAGAGAGAGTCCCCACCCACCAACAAGAAGATTCTTACCAAATACAGTCCCTTGACCTTGAATTTCTCAACCTCCATAACTATAAGAAATAAATTCCTTCTCTTTATAAATTATCCAGTTTCAGATATTCTGTTATAAACAACAGAAAAACAGACTAAGACAATTGGTGAATGGATAAAGAAAATATGGTCAATCCATACAATGGCATACTACTCAGCAACAAAAAGGAACAAACTGTTGATACACACAATAACCTGGGTGGATCTCAAGGACATTATACTGAGTGAAAAAAAGCCAGTGTTAAAAGGTTACATACTGTATTATCCCATTTGTACAACATTCTCAAAATGCTAACACTATAATGATGGTGACCACATCAATGGTTGCCAGGGGTTAGGGGTGAGGGGAGAGTCGTACAAAGGAGTATGCTGATTGTGGTGGTGATTAAACAAATCTATATACATGGGTCAAATTTCACAGGCCTACACACCAAAATTTAAAAGTGTGCATGTAAAAACTGCTGAAATCCGAGTAAGATCTAAAGGCAATACGCAATCTAGCATCATATCAATGTCAATTTCCTAGTTTGGATCATTATAATATGATTGAGTAAATATTATAATATTTAGGGAAGCTGAGTAAAGAGTATAAGAACTCTCTTACTATTTTTTTTAGATTTTTATGAGTCTAAAATTACTTCAAAATAAAAAACAATTTTAAACCACCAAAGTGAAAAGCAAAATTACACATTTTTTATTAGGTAATACAAGACCTTATCTTTATAACTTGGAGTTAGGGAAAAATTTCAAACAAGATGCAAAAAGCACAAACCATAAGGAAAAAGACAAATAATGTACAGTATATTACTATTAAGAACTTCTGGCTTGGCGCGGTGGCTCACTCCTGTAATCCTACCTCTGTGGGAGGCCAAGGCAGGAGGATGGCTTGAACCCAGGAGTTTGAGGTTGCAGTGAGCTATGATCATGCCATTGTACTCTAGACAGGGTGACAGAGTGAGACTCTGTCTAAAAAAAAAAGACAACCTTCTGTTGATCAAAATAAGCCCGTATGTCGTCTCCTGGGACAGCATATGGTATGCTGTCTTTTAAATACAGTTAATAAAACAAGCAAAATGAAAGAGCATATAATTTAGGCATGTGTAAATATGCAAGAAAATTTTTTTAGAGCAATTAAATGAGAAAACTTAATATAGTGGTTAACAATGGGCAGTATAGTAAAATGGTTAAGAAGCAGATTGCCTTGGTTCAACCAAATTCTGGCTTTGTCATCAAATGCTTGTGTGACCTTGGCAAGTAACTTAACCTCTCTGTTCTCCAGTGGCCTTGTATGTATAACATAGGTAACTCACAGAGTTATGGTAAGGTTTAAACAAGTTAATGCATCTAAAGTGCATAAAAGAGTGTTTGGCACACAGCGATGGCCATATAAGTGTTATCTGCTATTATTATTTGGAGGAAATGAATGGCAAAGGGATGGAATAGGTGAAAAGGCCATAAGTGAATTTAAGTTATTACTATTGCTTTAGTTCTTAGATTGGCAGGGTTTCACAAGTACTTATTACATTATTAAAATTAAAAAAAAAACAAGATATTCCAGCATGGACCAGTGAGGAAGGTGAAAAATTAAGAGTGAAAAGACAGGCCACACACTGGAGAAGATATAGGTTGCAGTACGTACATCACCAAGTGGTTAAAATCTAGATTATATAAAGAGAGGTGGCAGACAAACTAACGAGGAAAAGGCAAACAATCCAACAATAACAACAAATGGGCAAATGTCATTACCAGGCATTTCATGGACAGGAAAGCCCAAGTAGTCCATAAACATAAAAAGATGCTCGAACTCAATAAATGTAAATTAAAATCACAGCAAAATACCCACATTTTGTTAATTTTCTAGGGCTGTCATAACAAACACCACAGACTAAGTGGCTTAAACAACAGGAATTTATTTTCTCACAGTTCTTGAGGCTAGAAGTCCAAGATCAAAATGCTGACAAATTTGGTTTCTTCTGAGGCCTTCTCCTTAGCTTGCAGGCAGTCAGCACTCAATCTGTGTCATCTGCGCCCTAATTTCCTCTTTTTATAAGGACACCAGTGGCATTGGGTTAAGGCTCACCCATATGACCTCATTTTACCATAATTATCTTTAAAGATAAAGGTCCTATCTCCAAATATGGTCACATTCTGAGGTACTGTGGGTTAAAACTTCAACATACGAATTTTGAAAGGACACCATTCAGTCCCTAACTCACCAAAATTGCAATGTCTATCTCCAAGAGAAACTTGTGCATATGGACACCTGGGCACCTGGAGACATATACATGTACAAGAATATTCATAACTGCATGCTGGTTATAGCAAATGTCCTTCACTGGTAGAAAGCATTAGTAAATTATAGTAGATGCATACAATTGGATCCTATCTAGCAGAGACAAATCAAATACGGTTATATGCAACAACATAGGTGGAACACAGAAGTATCACTTTTGAACAACAACAACAAAAAACAAGTCAGACTAACAAATGCAATATAATATAAAGTTCAAAACCAAGCAATATAATGTTAAAAAATACATACATGTGTTAAACTTAAGGAAAAACAAGGGAATAACAAACATAAAGAACATAATAATGATTATTCCTGAGAAAGAGAGGAAAGGGATATACTTTTTAAAAGTAAACTCAGTGGTAGTAATGTGTGTTGAGTTATTATTCTTTGTATCTAACACATACTTTATAAATATTTTCTATTTACTCACCATTTTATTAAAAATTATCTTTAAAAACTGGGCATTTGAGGAACAAGGAAAAAAGAGTTGGAATTGAACCCATAATCACAGTTCTTTATAAACAATGAAAAGATTCTATATACTCTCTCAACCAATATTCCTTGGTAGGCAGCCTCTAAAATGCCCTCCAAAGATCCTCACCTCCTCAGATTTGTGTCCTTGTACAATCCCCTCTCCTTGAGTGTGGGCTAGACCTAGTGACTCATTTCTAATAAACAGAAGACAGCAAAAGTGATGGGATGCCACTTCCAAGATCAGATTACAGAAAGACTGCTATTGTGAATTGTGCTACAACAAACATTAGGGTGCAGGTGTCGTTTTTATAAAATGACTTCTTTTCCTTTGGGTTGACACTCAGTAGTGGAATTGCTGGACCAAATGGTAGGTCAGCGTTACCCTGACATCAAAACCAGACAAAGACAGTATAAGACAAAAAATCTCAAGAAACCAAAAAACAATATCCCTCATGAACATAGCATAAAAATCCTCAACAAAATATTAGCAAATTGATCAAGTAATATATGAAAATAAAATATACCATGAGCAAGTGATGCTTATTCTGAAAACGCAAATATGGTTCAATATTCAAAAACAAATCAATGTAATCCAACCTATTACCAAACTAAAGAAGGAAAACCACATGATCACACATTCATTCATAATCAAACTCTCAGCAAACTAGAAATAAAAAGGAACTTTCTCTTCTTGAAAAAGGCCATCATCAACAATAAAAATATGCTTCTAATGACATAATTTATGTTGAAAGACTGAATGCTGCCACCCTGAGATTAGGAACAAAACAAAGATGTCCACACTCAACACTCCCATTCAACATCGTACTGAGGGTCTTAGTCAATGCAATAATTCAAGGAAAAGACATGCCTTCAGATTGGAATGGAAAAACAAAGCTGTCTATATTCACACACAACATGATCATTTAGGCAAAAAATCCCAAGGAATCTACAAAAAAATCTACTAGAACAGGATACAAGCCCAATGTACAATATACAAAAAGTCAATTATATTTCTATATACTAGCAAAAAATATTGAAAGTTGAAGTTTTTACAAAGTACCAGTTTTTAAAAAGGAGAACAACATTGGAGGACTCAGACTGTCAAATTTCAAGACTTACTATAAAGCTATAGTAAACAAGACAACACAGTATTGGTGAAAGTACTAACACATACAGCAAACGAACGTAACAAAGTCCAGAAATAAATAAACATAGTCAACCGGTTTTTGACAAGATGCAAAGGAAACTAAACAGAGAAAGTATAGTTTTTTTTTTTAACAGATGGTGCAAAGTAATGAACTTGGATGTATATCTTGCACCATTTACAAAAATTACCTCAAAATTGCTCATAGGCTTAAATGTCAAACCTAAAACTATAAAATTTTTGCAAGTAAACATAGGAGAAAATCTGTGACCTTGGCTTATGCAAAGATTGCTTAGATAGGACAGAGAAAGAACAAATCAAAATAGAAAAGATTGATAAAATGTATAAATTGGACTTCATCAAAATAAAAATTTTTTAATTATGTTCTTCATGAGACACTATTAAGAAAATGAAAAAGACGAGCCATAGACAGGGAGCAAATATTTGCAAAATGCATATGTGATAAAGGACTGGTAACCAACATCTATAAAGAACTCTCTAAGCTCATGTAGCAGACTGAATAATATCCCCTAAAGTTATCTAGGTCCTAACCCCAGGAACCTGTGAATGTTACCTTATGTGCCAAAAATAGATATGATTAAATTAAGGATCTTGAGATGAGATTATCCTGGATTATTCAGGCAGGCCCTAAATATAATCACAAGTGTCCTAAAAAGAGTGAGGCAGAAGGAGATGTGACTACAGAAAAGAATGCCACGCGACCAGGAAGGAAGAGATTGGGGTGATGTGGCTGCAAGCCATGGAATACTAGCAACCACCAGAAGCTGGAAGAGACAAGGACCCTGGAACCCTGGAAGCTCCAGAAGGAACCAGCTCTGCTGATATCTTGACACCCCTTAAGACTCAGTTCTGACTTCTGGCTTCCAGAAATGTGAGAGATTATATTTCTGTTGTATTAAGCTGCTAAATTCATGATACTTTGTTACAGCAGCCCTAGGAAAACAATACAGCTCAGCAGTAAGCAAACAGTCTAATTAGAAAATAGGCAAAAAATGTGAACTGACACTTCATCAAATAAGAGATAAGAATGACAAATAAGCACATGAAAAGATGCTCAACATCTCTAGTCATTAGAGAAAAGCAAATTAAAACTGCAATGAGATACCACTATACACTTACAAATGGCTAAAATTTAAAAAATAAATGACAATATGGAGCAACTAGAATTCTCATACTTTGCTTAAGGAAATGCAAAGTGGTACAGTCACATTGGACATCAGTTTGGCAGTTTCTTATAAAGTTCAATGCATGTTTACCATACAATCTAGCAATCTTACCCCTAGATATTTATTCAAGAGTAATAAAGACATGGCTATTTTTTATTTAAAAAACCTATATGTGAATTTTTATAATAGCTTTATTCATGATCACTAAAAACTGGAAACAATCTTGTCCCTCAACTGGTGAATGGATAAACAAATTGCAGTATATCCATACAATGGAATGCTATTCAGAAAGAAAAAGAATAACTTACTGATATGCAACAACGTGGATGAATGTCAAAAGGCATTCTCCTAAATGAACGAGTTAGACACAAAAGTCTACATACTATGTGATTCCATTTATATGACATTTTGGAAAAATTTAAATTATTGGAATAGGAATACAGATCATTGGTTCCCAGGGATCTGATCTGGGGGTAGAAGAAGACAATTGCCTACAGAGGGGCACAAGGAAACTATTTGACATAATGGAAAAAGTCACTCTCTTGATTATGGTGACAATTAAATGACTGTATAAGTTTGTTAAAATTCATAGACCTACATACCTAAAAAGGATAAATTTTACTGTAAGTAAATTATACCTCAATAAATAAAAGGAAATTTTAAGTTGGTACAAACGCTAAGTTGAAATGAATGACAATGTAGATCAATGTGTATTGACACTGGAAATTGTCCTTCAATATGGTTAAATGACAAAAAAAATTGCAAAACAACAATAAAGGAAAAAATGAGATGTGTGTACGCTGTGGACTGAATGTTTGTGTCCCCCTCAAAATTCATATGTTGAAATCCTAATCCCCACTGTGATGGTGTTAGGAGGTGTGACCTTTAGGAGCTGATTAGGCCATGAGAGCAGAGGCATCATGAATGGGACTAGTGTCCTTACAAGAAGAGACATGAAAGAGATGATTTTCTCTCCACCATGTGAATACACAATGAGAAGACAGCTGTCTCTAAACCAGATGGAGGGTCCTCACCAAGAACAGGACCCTGCTGGCACTCCAGTCTCAGACTGACAGCCTCCAGAATTGTGAGAAACATATGTTCATTGTTTAAGTCCTCCAGTCTATGGTATTCTGTTGTAGCATACAGAACTAAGGCAGTGTCTATTTATGCACATACACACCCATACACATATGTGCATATGTTTGTATATCAGGAAGGAAATACATAAAATTAACAGTGTTCATCCATGGTTGCCAGATTCTCTCACTCATTCATTCCCTCCTGGATGTGTGGCCTTGGAAAAGATACTTGCCCTCTTTTGTCCTTAATTTCTACATGAGTGAAGTGACAGAACTATACTAGCATATTTGTGTCTTAGGACCTTTGTACATGCTGTTTCTTTGCCGTCACCCTTGCCTGGGACATGGTTTGGCCCACAGCTCAGGTTTGTCTCAAATATCAGCACCTTCAAGTAGACTTCCCTGTCTACCCATTCCTCTAGGTCCCCTTACCCTGCTTTATGTTCTTCATGGCAGTCGCCACTGCCTTACATTGTCTCATATATGCATTATGCTGATTGTCTGTTTGTCCCAATAGAATATCAGCAATATGAGGAAAGAATTTTGGTCTGTTTTGTTCAGTACTACTATTTCCCAAGCACTGAGAACAATGCATGGCACTTAGTAGGTGCTCAATAAATATTTATTAAATAAATAGTTTTTTTTCAAAATTATTTCTTTTCATTTTATTTTATTTTTATTTTATTTTATTTTTATTTTTATTTTTTTGAAAAGAATAGAAAGTATATAATGTATGCTTTCAGATCACAAAGGAATTATACTAGAAATCAATAAGAAAAAGATAAGTAGAAATTTTCAAAATAATTGCATATTAAATAAAACACTCCAAAACAATATGTCAAAAAGTCATATCAAGAGAAATTTAAACTATTTTGAAATAAATGAGAACAAAAATAAAACTAACAAAAATGTTTGGGACACAGAAAAAAGTGTTCAGAGGGAAATTTATAGCATTGAATCCATATAATAACAAAAAAAGAAAGATCTAAAATAACAAAAATCTAAAATTTCAGCTTAGGAAGTGAGGCAAAAAAGACAAAATTAAATCCAAAGAGAGCAGAAGAAAAT
>CAUYRT010035988.1:0-17551 GCA_963574885.1 Lepilemur ruficaudatus
ATGTGGTATATGTATACCATGGAGTACTATTCAGCCATAAGAAGCAATGGTGATATAGCACCTCTTGTATTTTCCTGGATGGAGCTGAAACCCGTTCTACTAAGTGAAATATCCCAAGAATGGATGGACAGGCACCACATGCACTCACCAGCCAATTGGTATTAGCTGATGAACACCTAAGTGGACACACAGGAACAACATTTATCAGGTGTCGGGCAGACGGGAGGGGGGAGGAGGGGATAGGTATATACATACCTAATGAGTACGATGTGCACCGTCTGGGGGATGGTCAGGCTTGAGGCTCTGACTGGAGGGGGGAGGGGGGCAAGGGCAATGTACGTAACCTTAACATTTGTACCCCCATAATATGCTGCAATAAAAAAAATAATAAAAAAAATTTAAAAAAAATATGAACATGTATTTACAGACATTGGACAACAGTCAGCACATAATTGGAAGACTCAATATCATTAAGATGTCACTCTCCCCCAAATTGATTAACCAAATCCCAATCAAAATTCCAGCCGGTCTCTTTGTATAAATAAACAAGCTAATTCTAGAATTAATATGAAAATGCAAAAGACCTACAATATCCAAGGTAATTTTGAAAAAAAGGAGAATAAAGTTAGATAATTATACTACCTTATTTCGAGAATTACTGTAAAGATATAGTTTTTCATATGCTTATAGCTTATATTCATAGAAACAAAACAATGTTGCATCAGAGTAGGGCTAGACAGATGAATGGAGTACAATAGGGAGTTCAGAAATAGACTGCCACACGCAGAGTCAATTGATTCTAGACAATGATATCAAAATCAATCAGCAGGGAAAGGAGGAAACAATTGCATATCCATATGAAAAATACTAACCTCAATCTCCTACCACACACTACATAAGAAAAGTAACTCAATATGGGCAATAGACCTAAACATAAAATGTTTAATGTATAATTTCTAACAGAAAAGATAGGAAAAAATCTTTACAACCTTGAATAGGTATGATTTCTTAGAGAAGACCACCCACCCCCAAAAAAGCACTAACTATAAAAGAAAAAAAAGATGCATTGAAGTTAAGCAAAATTAAAGCAGCTATTTTTCAAAAGACATACTAAACTAAAAAATTAAGCCCAAGACTGGGGAAAAACATTTGCAATACGGTTTAGGCCATAATCCCAAACATTATAATCTCAAATATTGAAATCCTACAAAACCAAAATTCCTGAGGCCGGGCACGGTGGCTCACACCTGTAATCCTAGCACTATGGGAGGCCGAGGCGGGTGGATCGCTCAAGGTCAGGAGTTCAAAACCAGCCTGAGCAAGAGCGAGACCTTGTCTCTACTAAAAAATAGACAGAAATTGGCCAACTAAAAATATATATAGAAAAGATTAGTCGGGCATGGTGACAAATACCTGTAGTCCCAGCTACTTGGGAGGCTGAGGCAGAAGGATTGCTTAAACCCAGGAGTTTGAGGTTGCTGTGAGCTAGGCTGACGCCACGGCACTCTAGCCCGGGCAACAGAGTGAGACTCTGTCTCAAAAAAAAAAAAAATCAAAATCCCTGAAGGCTAAAATCCTAAAAATCACAATTCCAAAATGCCAAAATTCTAAAAACATAATAATGGAGAAAATAATTTTAAAAATTATTTTTTTTTGCTTTGAACTTTTTTTTCTTTTTATTTCAACATATTACGAGGGTACAAATGTTTAGGTTACATATATTGCCCTTGGCCCACCTGAATCAGAGCTTCAAGCGTGTTCATCCCCCAGACTGGTGTGCACCGCTCCCATTATGTGTGTGTATATACCCATCCTCCCCTCCCCCCCATCTGCCCAACACCCGATGAATGTTGTTACTATATGTGCACTTAACTGTTGATCAGTTAATACCAATTTGATGGTGAGTACCTGTAGTGCTTGTTTTTCCATTCTTGGGATACTTCACTTAGTAGAATGGGTTTCAGCTCTATCCAGGATAATACAGGAGGTGCTAGATCACCATTGTTTTTTGTGGCTGAGTAGAACTCCCTAGTATACATATACCACAATTTATTAATCCACTCATGTATTGATGGGCACTGGCTTGTTTCCACATCTTTGCAATTGTGAATTGTGCTGCTATAAACATTCAAGTGCAGATGTCTTTTTTATAGAATGTCTTATTCTTTTGGGTAGATGCCCAGTAATGGGATTGCTGGATCAAATGGTAGCTCTACTTACAGCTCTTTGAGGTATCTCCATATTACTTTCCACAGAGGTTATACTAGTTTGCAGTCCCACCAGCAGTGTATGAGTGTTCCTATCTTTCCGCACCCACGCCAGCATTTATTGTTTTGGGACTTTTTGATAAAGGCCATTCTCACTGGAGATAAGTGATATCTCATTGTGGTTTTGATTTGCATTTACCTGTCTGTTTTCTCGTCTAGTAACTCATGACCATGAACTCATTTTTTGAGGCATTTGAGGCATTGGTACCAGAGAGCCCAAATTGACTCAGAAATGGCATTAAACCATTGAAGTCCACAAACTCTTAACACTCCTCCCTCTCCAGAAATACTGAAGCAAGAGTGCAGGGGCTGAGAATAAAGTCAGGATGGCAGAAAGAAGAGAAAGTCTAAGCTCCCATACCAAGCCTTTCTTAGCATCTTAGCTTGCAATACTCAAGTAAAAGAAAACTCTCTTTAGCTGGCATTGCCTACTTCCAAGCTAATAATAACCTTCTCCTTTCAGCATCACATGTAAACAGATTGCAATATCTACAAGTGAAGTGTTTTGAGGGGGAAAAAAACCACATTAACGTAATCAGAAAATAATTGCTGAATGTTGAGCCATTAGAATATTTCACTTGTGAAATATGAATGTTTCAAGATTAATGAAGCTGCAAAGTTACCAGCCCCACCAACACACACACACACACACACATACATACACACACAGGCATTTCAATACTTCTCACGTGCATCACAAACACACTGTGAGGGCAGGAATTTTTATCCCAACTTGCAGATATATAAATGGAGGCTCAGCCACAAATGAGCATATGGCAAATAGCAGAATAGCTGGGTGTCTGCTGGTCCTAGACTTGTTCAAACAATGAAATAATAGAGACAGTTAAAGAACATCTCTCTAAGAGTCTGCAAACTTACTTTCTCGTTTCCCTTCTGCCTCTAACCAGCTCTGTGTCCTAGAAAAAAATTACTTAACCTCTCTGAACTGTTTACTCGGTCTGTGAAGTAAAGGGATTGAATTATGTATTCTTAAAAGCACCCATCCCAAGCACTAACACTCTATGAGTTAATTTCATATTGTTAGCATTCATAATTCTTCTAGAGCTTAAAGGTAAAACTCGGGACTCTGAGAAAGACTCAGAGAAAGCCAAGCTCACGTTTGAATTGCAAACAGAGAGAGCTTAGTGATCTTAATCTTGTATCTATTTGGTTGCTAAGATGTGTGAAATTGAGAGGGCTGATAGCTTCTTCCTAAGACCGGGTTTGAGGAGCCAGTTCTCTAAGGTTGCCTGTTGCATTAGCAACATCATTTAAGGAAAATGCTACCCCTCCTCTTCTCCTATTCTTGGCCTGAGATAATGCACTAAATTGTTTTAGATGGGAAGGGAATTATTGACTGAAGACAGTCTAACAGGCCTGTTTCATTTTAAGGGCTTTAAAACTAATAGCAGCTAAGAATAAGATTTAGAGGGGCTATAATTACAAAATGAGCATCAGAAACCTGGATCTCTTTTCCTAGAGCCTGGCTATTTCTATGCTGTCAGAGTAAATTATTGACAAAACCATCTGGTCCTTTCCCAGAGAACACTCTACTTCTGGTTCTGGGCAGGTGATACGTTTTAGTCTGTCAATGGAGAAAGAAGCTGACTTTAGTCTAAAGCATTGATAATTTCTCCAGACTTGCATTTCCTATGTGTAAACTCCGCTTATCTGTGCATGCCATACGGGAAGAACATCAGTTTAGGAATGAGAGAGATGAAATTAAAAGCAAATAAATTGATTATAAGTGTACCTAGACTATGGTCTGAAATGCTGCTTAACCTGGGTGAAGAAATGTACCCACATTCTCCAAAGCAGATGTGATCACAGTGTTGCCCCTTCCACCCGATTTTACACTGTTAAAGCTTCTATGTGTGCATGTAGGCGGAGGAAAAACCTGGTCCTATGGGGAAAAGAGAAGCTCTTCCCTCTTCTCCTTCCAGAGCGGCAGATCTCCCTGGTGAGATATGGGGTTAGAGAAGAAAGTTCTGCATCTCAAGAAACTTCTGCTCAGTAGGTCAGGGCTTGTTTACTTCTGCTCAGCTAATGTTGCCCAATTGTAACAAAGCTAGACCTGTGTCCATGGCCAACCCTGGCCTCCAGGCCACCACTCCACGATTTAGAAAGCTGAGTTGGAGAAAATAAAAATGGCATGGCCATGTGATCTTTTCATTCCCACCTCTTGGAAAGTTTTCTGGTGAAGAAATGAGCCCCCAGGGGAGAGCGCCTCCCCAGTCCTCCGGCATCGGTAGTCTCTGGAGTGTAGCATGTATGTGGCTTTTCAGAGCCCTTCCCTGAAAATTGCCATTTCCTCAGAAATAAGACAGATGCTATCAACCTTTGAATCTGAACCAAATTTCATCGTAGTTCACAAATATTTTGGGGTTGTGATGAAGGTTTATGGTGGCTCTTTTACAATTCATGGAGTTTTCTTTTTCTATTCTTAGTTATTTGTGCTCACTTTGGAGTATTGGAGTAGTGAGTTAGGTGAGGGTTCATTCTCTCCTGACTCGTACTAGAAGCTTTCACCCTCTTTTGGATAACTGATAACACCCCTGTTTGGGAAGACTTCCAAAGCTGTGAAAATATTCTGTATGATATTATAGTGGTAGCTAATGCAAGATGTTAATAATAGGGGAAATATGGGAACTCTCTGTACTATCTCTTCAATATTTCTGAAAATCTAAAACTAAAATATAGTTTATTAACTTTAGTTTATAAAGTCCATAAAAAGAGTCAAGGTTTTCCTCTAGCAGAACTATTCAGGAAAAGGGACTTTACTATTTTGATCCTAATGGTTCCCATGTTTTGGGTCAGAGTCACTGTGTGTTTTTAGCAAAAAAAAAAGAACCTGGACAGACAAGCAGTAACATCCTCCAAAAAAAAAATCTTAGAACATTAAGAGGCAATAAAAAGGCAATTTATCCTGAGATCCTCTATGTCAGTAAGAAATCCATGATCAGTTAAAGACATCAGAAAAGAAAGTAGCAAAAAAAAAAAACAGGAAGAATAAAAACATTGTTAATAAGGATAAACTGATTAGCAAATGAGTCTGAGCTTTTCCATCACATTTTACCATCCCTCTAAAACCACCCCTTATCCATAAGCTCATCAAAACACAATCAGTGAGTCTAAGAATGAAATCATAACATTCTAATTGTGCGCTCTTCCTGTGTTCCTAATCTGAGAGAATAGAATCATGATCCATCCAGGTAGCACGCAAGGACTTTGGGGCCAATCTTGACAATTCCTTTTTCCACGCAACTCATATCCATGCTATCACCAAATCTGTCCATTTATCTCCTGAATATAATTCTCAAATCCATTCATTTCTCCAACCACCAATAGCATCACAACCACCACCGAGAGACCATCCTATATGGAGCTATTATCTGAATTTGCTGAATTGATGCAATAAATTCATTTGTCTCTCATTCTCTTGAGGGGAGCATCACTCACCACTCATCTTAATTTCTTACATATAATCTCTCTTATACTCATGTGTATGTCCACACGGACACACACACAATTTATGGTGAATTGTCATGCTCAGGAAGAATCAGATTTGAGGAGACCACCAGCACAGAGCTCAGATGATTCTGGGGCTGGACTCCTGTGTACAAGATTCCTATGTTCCAGGAAGGAAGACAAAGATTTAAATATCTAGCAGCAGCCCAGACTGTGAGAATCCTTCCTTCTTCCATCTTTAGGCTGAAAATTTCCCAAAAGGAAGCATCCTGGCTTGTGAGATTTGAGCCCAGAGCATCCCAGTGGATCCACTTATTAAACATGAAGAGGACATGTTTGGTGTGATGATAATAACAATTGTTGAGCACTTGATGAGGTCAGTCAATGGAATAAGTATTTGGGGGGTCTTATATGATTTACACAACACAGAGAGTAGCTGAAATTAACCCTGTTTTACAAAAGAGGAAATTGAGGCTCTTTCCCAGGCTTACATAGCTACTAAGTGGCTGAGCTAGGATTCCAACTCAGATCTGTCTGATTTCAGAGCCCAAAGTCTCATCCACTCAGATTCTCTGGGAGGGGAAAAAGAGCCTCATATATAACCATAAAGTGTTTTCTGACATCTTTCTTTAGCTTTTTAGATTTTTACTAATTTATTATGTTGTTCTTACAATTTCCATAATTTCCAATGGTGACAGTGAAATTAAACATTTGCATGATACTTCCTGACCAAGAGTTAGGAAGGAAAGACACACAGAAGTTCAAGTCCCTGGAAAAGCAGTCAAGTAATCTGGCTTCAGCAATGCAACCCATCTCATTTAGATAGCACTTTGTGGTTTCAGCCTGCTTGCCAGAGACTCACTTGATCTCAGCAACAACCTTGTAAGGCTGTAATTATCATCCCACCTTTGGAAATAACAGAGGTTCCAAAATATTCAATGATTTTCCTCATGATGGCACAGCTAGGATGCAGCAGAAACGAGCCTCTGAACCTAGATTCACAATCTTAGTCCATTGCATTTTCCATCATATGAAACACATTTGGGCACAATTTGGAAAGGTTGCCTCACTTCATATTTAACTTTGTTCTGGTTCTGTACATTTTTTTTTTTTTTCATTTTTCATTCCTGATGAAGAGACTATGAGGTAACAATATGCAGAATACATAGAAGGTAGGAAAAGAAGAGGATTCCCAGTTGCAAAAAATCTCTCTACTTTCATAGATTTGTTTTTACTAATTTAGTTTTTAGTTCTTTTCATCAATAAATACTCCTATTGCCCAGTTAATATGCCAGATAACCACTGAAAATTCTCAATATATTTGCTTTCTGCCTCCTCTTCTAGGCAGAATTAATTCATATTAAACTTTTAAAACCCTAATGACAATAATAACAGTAACAAAATCCAGTACATACATAAGCTACTATAACAATAAGGGTACATTTCCTAAGTAACCTCCAGAAAAGATACACCAGAGAGAGGAATGGATAGGTGGATCTGTATAATTTTTAATAAAATCAAGACTCTTTCTTGAACTTTTTCATCATATCATGGTAGGGAGAGAGAGGAGATTAGTGAGATCTAATCAACTGGGCAAATTAAACTGCCACACAAGGTCCTACACTGTTCATTTGAGCTGCTCCTAAGCGATTGAATGAGCTTTTCTTCTATTTGGCCCTAATAATGAAGTTTATTTCAACTGATGCTATTAAAAACCAAACAAAACTGATGATGGGATGAAAATTGGCTCAGTGGCTAGAACCACTAACTAGTATGTAATGAGCCTTTTTATTAAAGATAATATTTAATATTCACAATTTGTAATAATTGGTAATATTTTACGATGGTCTATTTAGTTGCAGCTTTGTATTATGTATTACGGCAATAAAATTTAATGATATTTTTCTTTAAAAAGAAAATATCATCAATAAATTGATTGACTGGGAAAAAAAAGAAAACCACTTTCTTACATAAGCAAGTAAAACTTAAAATTATGAGTAAAAAATGCTACAGAATTAACCACAACACAGATAGGGTGAATTTTGACCCATCCTTCTAACAAATTACAATACTATCATATGTAATTAAGTTAATGTAAATATTAAAGGTTAAATAATGAATTCACAAGTATTTTCAAGAATTTTTCTCTCTCCATGTGTTTGTGTGTGTATATGTGTATAGAGATTGAGAAAAAGAGCTGTATTTTATTTTCTTTCATAATAAGGTGTTACTGCTGATGACAATGTCTCTTATTAACTAAGTTTTTTTTAACATGTCATTTTTTAACGTGTTTAGACCACAGAAGGATGTTAGAGATGTATAGCTAACCGTGCAAAGGCAAAGGTGGCAGACCATCTATATGCATATACCCACGTTCAAAGCGCCTGTCAAGATATCCCATCAAGAAGACAGCTGTTAAGACACTGAGAAAAAGGAGTCTCATATAAGACAGAGCAGAAAGAGCCTGGGCTTTGGAGTCTGGCAGCCATTGGTTCAAATCTAAGCTCTGCCCTTTGTTAATGGTGTTACTGAAAACAAATTATCTAACCTCTTAGAACCTCATCTGTGAAATCTGGGTAGTGGCATCTGTCTTACAAAATTGTTTTAAAAGTTACAGGAGGTGATATGTACTTAATGCAGTTCAGTGATACATAGTAGGCATATAAATGTAGCAGTTATTATTAGCACTGTAAATATTACTAGTAACACTAAAAATATATCATGTACATACTTTGTGCCTGATACTCTAATTAAACATTTAAACACAGCAACAAATTTTGTGTGCAGAAATAACTCATGGCTCTTCACTTACTGGCTTGACTGTGAGGAGATGATTTTCCTAACTAACTTGGCTGTGTATCAAAAGAGCAGTTATAATTTGAATGTTTAGATGCCCTAATGTATACACTTATTTATAAAATTAATATGCAACAGAAAGCCAAGTCTTCATTGGCTGCCATTGGAAAAGGCCATTCTTTCAACCAATAATTGTTACATATTTCACATATGTGCTAAGTGCTAACTTCTCTGAAGTTATAAACTTTAAGAGATCAGGTATTATGCCTATTTTACTGTCTTTTCAAAATACGTAGTAATAAGTAACGTTAATTCAGAATGTTAGTTCTATGATACTAGGGATTCTGTCTCTGTCACCATTGTGTCACCTGCACTCTTCACAATACTTAGCACATATGTAAAATATATAACAATTACTGGTTGAAAGAATGGCCTTTTCCAATAGCAGCCGATGAAGACACGGATTTCTGATGTTCCGTGCATCTTCACAACGACACAATAAAAACTATAAATGTCTGCTCAAAAATGGAGAAGAAAAGGATTGGGAATTTGAGAATGGGCCAATCTCCATTGACCTTAAAATTGATACCATTTTCAGAGACTTTATTTCAAGGAGAAGTAAATTATATTAAGTGTGATACGCAAAGCCAAGGAAGCATAATGAAGTGGGGATTAAGAAATCAGAGAACATTTGGCAGGTTCTTAAAATGTAGCGATATCCATAAGGAAACCTTACATATTTTCAAAAATCCTTGAATGTTAAGAATACAGAGGTTGAAACAAAAACAAGGCATAAAATAGGAGAGATTAGCTAAGAAAATATATGCATAGAGACACGGCCAAAGTATATGCTTGAGGTTTGTAGGCTATACTAGACCACGTGAAGGTAGGAGGATTCCTTTTGTGACAATTTGAGAGGTTTAAGGTTTCCTCTTCCTTAGACTTCAGTCTGGCTCACGCTGGCCTTTCTAAGAAGGTGGGACGAGCCATGGGAAAGGTACGTCTTAGAGATATGGAGAAGGCTTCACAGTGTTGTCTTGCACTAATGTTGTAGTGGAAAAAGTCAAAAGAGAGCCCCCAAATAGAATCGAGTCTTCCCCCAGATGAAAACAGTTGCTATCCCATTTTAACTGCAGCGTCATGAATGAAAGTTTGACCAATGGGAGACAAGAAGAAAGCCAAAGAAGAAAGAAGTCACCTCTTTAATGTTATGCAATCAAGACATACAGGATACTCAAAATATGGAATCTCATGAGAGGGAAAACGGTCCCTTCGATGTGTTTGATATTGATCCTTCGATGGAAAAGTAGAGAGAGATCTTGATTTTGCTTCCCAAATATGCGTGCAAAATCTCTGCAAGATCATGATTGACAAATTCAAGGTATTGGAATTAAGTTTGAACTGAGCCTCTGCTTCCTCTTTGTAAGCTTTTAAAATTATCTTTTGAATGAATTTCCCACAGGAGAAGATTAAGGGATAATAGCCCTGAGCCTTGCCAAAAAGGTCATGCACTCTGTCCAAATATTATTCATAATGAGGGCTGTGGGCACCTGCCCATCTAAAAGGGAAGTATCCCAGCAGCACCCCTAATTCCCTGCACAGCTGTCAGTTTCCATTCCAGATGGTGATGACTGGATGGAAGCACCGACATGGACCAGTCTTTAACTGGTACTCCAATCCTGTTCTTTTACTGAGGACTCATTAATGCCAATTATAATCTTTGATTAAGCCTGCACTTGACAAATGGGCCTTATTATAAGTATTCACTCCAGACATGAATCTACAGCTAGAGGTTAGCATAATCAATACTCCAGACAGTGTATCGTCAGAAACAGGATTTGCCGGAATACCTAGTGCAATGCGGCTAGTGGCATTCCATCCATCACAGCTGCCCACTAAGACTGAACCGTGGCCATCCTCCATTAATCTCCCCTGTTCTCAATCAGGAATAGGGCTGCAGGAAATGAGATTGACTATTAAGAAAGACACTGTTTAGAATTTCTCAAGAAAATGACCACTAGGAATTTCAACTAGAAAACAAAAGCTTTCCTTTGCTCTTCCGCGATGTTGTCACAACATCAATTATGAACACACAGAAGAAATAAGATGCAGAATTGACTTTTCCAACCTTACAAAAGTGAGCATGATTTTGGAATTATCCATTCACTCCTCCAACTATTAAAAAGCCATTCCTTGGACCAAGTTAAAAAGCTGGCAGGCTATGAACTTGTACCACGTTAGCCTCATAGAACACTTTTCACTGAATCGCTCTTTCAAGACTATTACCAGAAGCTGCTACACAAAACAGAATTTTGAAATCTACTTCTGCTTCCTTTTGCAATGATATGCCAGCTGGGTCAGAGCTGAGGCTCAGGTAAGCTGGTATTCTGAGTCATAAAACACTCTGCTATCAAGACAGATCCCCTCCTTTCCTTAGTCCCAAAGAACTTTATGGGAATAAACTTTGAGCATGTTCTCAGTGAGGTTCAGTTTTGTAAAGACATATTGGATTGACCATGAGGCAGGGGCTAGAGAAATAGAACTCCTAAGAGAACGGCTGTATGTGAGCAAGAAGTCAGATGTGATGAGGTGTATGAAGCCCAAGGTTTGGGCTTCCAGCACCTGTAAAGCTGAAGAGACTATCACTAGGAGCCCAGCCACACTCCTGCGGGTCCTCCTCACTTAAAAGCAAGCCAGGAGAACAGGAGAGCGTTGGCCATGATGGAAAGAAAGAGGATAATGTGACTCTACCAGAGAGAGTCACTCCCTGAGAGTATTGTAGATTTAAGGGTAGGTCAGCACCACCACGTGGGCAGCTCACAGAAAGTGGCAGGAGGAGGGGAGTCCTGGCATCTCTAAGGCACTGAGCAGAGTGAAGCAGACAACACAGAAAAGAGAAAGGACAAAAATTAACAAGAACAGTGGGGAAGGCGGGAAAGTAGCCAGTGGAGAATTACAGGTAAGATCTCCCATAGACACATGCAAGAAAGAGGAAAGACAAAGAGACATAGGAACAAACCCTCAACGTGTTCTGAGCTGGAATCCAAAACAGAGAGGCCTACAATCCAGTTAGGTTTTATGTGAAAAATAATAGCTACTGAGACTATTGTCCATTTCATCATTCAGTATCCATTCTATAAAATGTTGTGTGAGAAAGACTTTTTGAAATTTAGTGCCAAGAATAGAAAAACGTTAATGCCCCTTACCAAGACCTATTCTTCCTGGCTACAAAACTAAGTGATCCATCACATTTCCCTTTTTGACTTGGCTTCCAGGAAGCCAATAACTCAATTTTATACTGAATTATAATATTCCTAATTCTCTGAATTAGCATATCCCTACTGTTCTTTCTAGCTCATCATTCCTCTTTATAATGCTATTATACTAATTTTCTTCCAAGTTTTTTGTTTTAAAAGCTGGCATATAAGTAAATAAATATGATATCCTTTCTGCATCATACTTATGGCATCTAAATTCCGTCAAGATACAGGAATATCAGTATCCTACTGCTGTATGCTGTAGATGGAATCAAGCAGGAGATCTTGCCTCAGTACCACCATCTACCCACCTACAAGGTTATTGAAAGGATTAAAGACTGATGTAAAAATATTTTGTAAACTTTAAAATACTATCCAAATGTCCAACGGTGATCTTACATGAAAACGTTTGGAAAAATTCTTCTATTCTGAGTTGTTTCCCTTATACGCCTGCCACAGTGTTTGATATGGTCACAGGACTCAAGGCTGTGCTAAAACTCAAAGTTGGTGTTAAAAATGCCAATGTTTTCTGAGTGTGGCATTATAAATTATAATCAGCGCTTAACACCTCAGTTCAAAATCACATATTGTTTAACCTTGCTAAGATGCGGAGCCTGAGAGAATGAAACACAAGACAAGGGAGGGAAGGGGGGGAGGAAAGTAACATGCTCCACTGCCTGGGACCGAAGATCCTTTGGGGAACCTTAGCACCCAGCTTACAGGGAGTCTGTGCCTGGTAGAAAGTGAGAAACAGAAGGAAGGGAAAAGGTGTAAAAAGGACAAATTAATGCATTGATTGCACAATTCTGTCCATTGCTAGTCCAGTCTATTTTGTAGGATGCATCAGAGGAGGTGGGAGCTAAATATGGAGAATACCAATTAGCCTGTTCCAGTAATCACGTTGAGACTAGTTGTTTATTTAAGTAAGGTCTTCTCCCATAATTAGAGACCATGTGACAAATTTGCATCGTCAAACATACCTCAGCTAAAGTTGAGAATTGCGTTTGGCAATAAAAACAGCTGGAGAGAAAGCAACACCGGCCAGTGCAGAGAAACCGCCGAGTTCAGTTACACAGTGCTCAATGACGCATCCGTTGTGCAGAGAATGTCTTTAGGGTTGAGGCTGGACGTGCAGTGGAGATAATACATTTGCAATTGCTTAAAAGGGGAAGCAGGAACATCGAGGTATTTGGGATTATTCTGGTAACAAAGCAGTTCCAAGCGCTTTCTAAATGAAAGCAAACAACAGCAAGGCTGGAGAATGCGTGGCACCAGTGAGCATATAATACAATTTCCGTGGTGTTCTCCAAAGACGCCTGGCTCAGTGGGTGTTTTCTGCTGACTGTTGAGTCCCTTAAAACAGCCTTTAAGAGCTAGATGTCAGCAACACAGGTCTGGTTCCTGTTGAGAACTTACCCATTTAATCTTACATTCACTATGCCTTAAGGGACATAGACTGGAAAGTAAAGGGCCCCAAAGGAGTTCTTCTTTGATGAAATCTGCACACCACAGCCCTAGGGCTATTTTAAAAATGCAGATTGCAATCTCCTAACCCCTATCCCACCTTGAAAAACCTTCAGTTTCTTCCTTTCATGCAACATCTAAAGTGGCCCACAAGGCTCCTCCTGGCCTGGCCCTGCTATGGGTTCTTCCCGAACCACGCCTCACCTTCTCTGAGCTCTGGTTTGCGCTGGCTGGCCTTCATTTCATTTCTGGAGGCTTCACTCAAGCTGTCCTCCTGCCTAGAATGCAACCTCCCCAACTTATCTACCTCCCCGCTTTTTGTCTAGAAACTTCCAAATGATGCCTCAAATTTCATTTGAAAATTTAACTTCTCACAGAACCTTTTTGACCCTAGATCACACCAGGTTCCCTGTTACAGGCACTCAGAGCACCGCCTTGTAACTTGCATGCATAGCACTCAACACAATCTTGATTAAACAAGTACTTGCGTTGTGGTATATCTGTGGCTTCACTGCTAGAATGTACATTCCCGAAGAGCTGGGTTCAAGTCTGTCTCGTTCATTACCATTCTCAGTGCCTCACCGAGTGCTCTGCGCTCCTTAGGGACCTAATAAATATGTACATATGTTCAATGAAGAAAGGAAAAAGAAAAAAGCCAAGCTGGGAATTACTGTCTAGTCAAGATAACGCATTTAAATGCTGGTGTATTTGAAGACTTTCATAAGAAAAAAAGGTAAGAACTGGGGGATCTGGTCATATCTAGCCTCCAGCTTGGGAAAGGCCCCACTAACATCTTCAGGCAAAGTTAAGCACTTTCTTCTATATATTTCCACAGAGCCATGTTCATACTACTGTCAATCACATCCCTATCACACTGCTGTCATGATTCACTCAGTTATCTGTTTCTCCTGAATTCCTGAAAGCAAGTTTACAACATCCAAAGATGTGGATCTTTTTTTTTTCTCTTTCACTATAGAGATCAATTTATTTTGCAAATAAACAAGTCCTGCATTCTTGATTGGAGCCACACACGACAGCCATAAGAAAAACAACTGAAAAAAATGTGGTTAGTTCAGCACAAACATCACCACCATGAGAAAGAGTAGTGGATATATTATCTGGCTAACATCAATAACTGGTTATCATTGTCAATACCCAAAGATGTATACATATCAAAACTCTGCAGACTGAATAACTCAAGGCCCCCAAATAAATGTATTAGCGTCAAACTGTTGCTTACAGTTTTTGACTTGCTATGGGATTATTGTGACAGTCTCTCTATATTCTATAGTAAATAAAATCAAAGACAACTCTGTAACAGTTACTGTGGGAGCAGCCATAAAAGATAGGCAGATTCTTTAGTCTTATGATTCATTAATAGGAAAACCCCTAAGTCTCATTTAGGCTAATTATGTAAGCGTTGTGACAGAGAATATGCCCTCACAGATCATTTTTAAATATCCCCTAAACTTTTAAATGTTTATTACAACTTATTTTGAATTAAACCATTAAAGCAGAGAAAGGAGAAAATTCTTAGTAACTATTGTACATTTATCTTTACACCTACAATATGTTTGCCAAATTAATTAGTTCTTTAGAACACAGTACTATAATAATAATCTGAATTGTATTCTTTCATTCAAACAATGTTGCCTTCCAAATAATATTTGCTTTGAGTTGGAATTTAAATGTGTTAATATTCTGAAAGGAACTATGTTTACAGGGTTTTGTTTCCCAAATAATATTTCACTATCAGAGAACATTTTGAGCAGCCACACATACCTATTCAAATTCTAATGAAACATAGACTAGAAACATTTAAACTTTCAGTAGAATATTATTTGGAGGAAACAAAAAAACCTCAATCTTGTTTGGCTGATTGTATACTCTTGCTACATGTGCAAATAAATTATTCTTGGCTGCATGAAACTTCACACAACAAAATCTGCTTGGAAGATTAAATGACTTTGAAATAGATACTCAATAACGGAAAAGTCACTATTGCTTCATAAGAGCGACTTTTAAGTTAATGGCTTATCAGAAGAAACTAAGAGCTTGACACAAATACCAAAGGTAAACGAAACTGGAAGCAAAACTATTTGGCTTGAAATAAACGCAACAAGAAGCATTCTGTAAATATCCAAATTGAAAGGCTTTCACTGCCCACAGTTCCTCTAAGTTTCTGGATTCTGGTGACAATTTGATTAGATGTTTGGCATCTGGGAGATGCATTACAGCTACTGGATTCTAATGTCTATCAAACGGGAAATTTGCCACACTCTTAACAACTCCTCCATGCCGGGATACATACTGAAATAAGTTGTATATTTATCCAATTAACTCGCCTTTATCTCATTTCTCATATTTTCCCCCAGTACTCTCCTGTTCCCCCATTAGCATGTAAGCTCCTTGAGGAAAAGGAATTTGTTTTATCTGTTGCTTGGTTCTCAGCTTCTCAAACAGTGTCAATTACACAGCAGTGCTCAGTAAATGTTTGCTGAATGAAGAATGATCGAAATGAAAGTTGGGAGCAGTGGATTAAACAACCAGGCTACTACAGCAGAAAGACAGCAGATAAGGCAGAAGGGGCAGTTCCTGGAGAGCAAATTTAATAAGCGGTTCAGCTATTTGCGTAGAACTGAAATTATATGGGATATGCAGACAACACTTAGATTTCATCAAATTATATAGCATGTTACCTATATCGACTGCTCTGTGCAAAAGCTCTGCTGTCCTCTGATTCCCTACATATCCTGACCACCCCACTGCAGCCCACCCAAACTCAAAGTCCTAGAAAAAAGCATTTCTGAAAACTGCCAAAACAAAATATTAATCTAAAATCTGCCACTGGTAAATAAATATAGAAAATTAAATATAAAACTGTTGGACTAGACAAAGTAGTCTGAAAAAACTTTCATTGACCGACTCTTTCTCTCTTAATAAGGAAAACTGAATTGAGTCTTTTACACACAGTGAGGAGTTACAAGAACTCGCAGAAGTAGAGAGGATGACAGTGGTCACCAGAGGCTGTGGGAGGGGGCGATCGGGAAAAGGGAGCTGTTGATCAAAGACTACAGAATTTCAGTTAGACAGGAGCAATAAGCTTTAGTGACCTAGTACACAGAATGGTGACTGTAATAAATAATAATGTATTATATATTTCACGATTACTAAAAGATCAGATTTTAAATATTTTCACCACAGAAAAGTATGTGAATAATGGATGTGTTCATTGGCTTGATTTAATCATTCTACAAAGTAAACATATATCAAAACATTGCATTGCACCTCGCAAATATGTAATAGATGGTTAATATTATTTGTCAAATAAAATTTTAAAAATTTAATTTAATTTTTTTTTAAATGGCAACTTACACATGGAGTCAACTGTCCATTCCTTCACGTGTGGGTATTTAAAGAGAAATCCCTGGAAGAGAAGTTTAACCTAATTTTGGCCTGAGTACCTACCACAACGAGTACCCATTGTACTTGGGCTCAGTGGGCAACAGCAAGAATCTATCTGCATAACCGAAGCCAGAGTGAACTGCATGAAAACATTCCATGGAGTTATTCTGGGCTGAGAGAGAGAGACAGATCACGGGTTATAAATAACAAACCTCCCTCGACCACTAATAGATGGAGTGGCCTTGATCACATGTTTCAATGTTTGGGCAAGATGGAAAGACAAGAGGGTTTTTCAAAATCTTTCTAATTTTCTGGGATCCCTGGAAATCCACTGGGCACAGTGGTTTCATTAAGCATCCCAAGTCTCCAGAATAAATAAGACTTAAAATATAAGACTGACAACATGGACAGTGAGTTAAGTGCCGTCTGATAAATATCAGAGGCATAGAAAAGGCTCCCTAGACATCCTGGCAAAAACAGGTCCATCGTTCTCCTAAATAGCAATTTTCTACGTCTAAAACAGATATCTGCATGATTTAGTTCACTGCTCTACCTCAATCTACCTGTGCAGATTAACTTAAGTGGATATGTTGGCAGAAGGAGGGTGAGCAAAGGATTTTTATGAAAACTGTGGAGGACGTATGTTTCATAATTAGTAGACTAGGTTTTTGTGACATTCTCCATCCAAAAATTCCCTCAGAGTTTATTTTTGTATCCAACAAGTAACCTGAGCATAAATAACCTGAACAGTCCCAATATGACACTAATAACTCTATATCCGTGTCTGTAACTCTGATTTGCATGCACATTTATGCCTTCCAAATACGGCTGATTATTTTCCACAGAAGATTCTGACACTTGGGAAAATTTGAATGGAGGGAGAAAACAACAGAA
>CAUYRT010035993.1:0-49608 GCA_963574885.1 Lepilemur ruficaudatus
TACATAGTGCTCCAACTGTACCTGCGTACGACCAACACTCCCTTTTAAGTGTACAATTAAATGATTTCCAGTGAATTTACCGAGGTGTACGTTAATCACATAAATCAGTTTTAGAGGAATTCCTTTCCCCTATGGAGACCCCTTGAGCTTAGCTTTTGTTTTCTCTTTTTCTCCTTGTGCTGCATTCTGGGAATTTTCCTCATTTTATACAGTTGTTCAATCACTGGGGAAGAGAAGAAAAAAGTAGGGGGAGGATTTGCTGCCTGAGTAAGATCACCTGAAAGTAAACTTCTGTCTGCAGTTGCTTGCTCACTCTCAGGAGTGCGCCCCTCCCTTTCAGGTACTACAATGTTGATAAGCAAACACCCTTTGCTTGTGTACACTGGAGTTGAGTTTCTGCAGTTGTGCTTTCAGAAGGATCTGCTTAAAGGTAGTATTAAAAACATAAGAATCCCAATTACGTGCTGACTTTTTAAGCAAACCTAGATTAAGTCACAATCTCTATTATCATGAAAATTAAAATAAAATGTTTCAGGAAGAAAAAAATGTTAAACAAACAAACACATCCACCTACATTTTTGTGAACCCATTTACAGTCATGGAATTGTCTAGACAAATGACTCCAGGGAGATTTGCTGAAGACATATGAGCCCCATTTATGACAAATCTAAATGAAATGTCATCACATCTTAAAATCCTTGGAATCTTCGTGTACCATGGCTTGCTGGGGTAGATGTGTGGTTGTATACATAGGCGAAGAATATCCATCTATCTCATCTTGAGAGGTGTGGAAAGCACTAGCTCATTGTATGCAAATGTGTTATCACAGTTCTCTCTGTCCAGACCAGGTACACTGTGGCCAAAGACAGTGTGGTTCAGTTCTTCTTTTACCAGCCCATCAGTCATCAGTGGAGACAAACCGACTTCTTTCCCTGCACTGTGACGTGTGGAGGAGGTGAGGCACAGACTTTGTTCTTGAATATTTAGAGCTCAGAGTTAGAAGTTACACATCTATGTTTTTGAAGCTGATTTTTAAATCGATGTGGTTATTAGAGATGTCTAATCACGCAGCACCTGTCTCAGCAGCCTGGAATGCAGTGGCGTGAATGAACGTGATGATTTGCCTTTATTCTTGAAGACAGGTGAAAAACTAGATTTGGAAAACACCTTTTACTTTTAGCAAAAAGCTGGAAACAAACATGTTTCCACGTGTTATTGCATTTCTCTCTGGATTGTCCTTAAAGCGTGTATTATTTTAAATTTTCAATGGAAGACTGAGAAGCAGAGAGGTGGAGTGACTTGGTCAGCCTGATCAAGTAATGGGGGTGTTGGTTCTAACATTAGATTTCTACCTTATCTCTACGCCAATGTGAGAGTATCGACTCACCGACACAAGAAAGGGTCTCTACGAGGTGGTAAGGGGAAAGTCCTGCTTATAGTCTGCTTAGTTCAAAGATAGTTGGGGGAGGTTTTGGGACAAGTGTAATCTGGGGCTCCACGCAAGTGCTGCAGAGAAACATCTTTCAGGTTCAGGTGGGGAGAATGCTCTGTTTGATACGGAGAAGCAGTGACTCCATGGTGCAAATGAGGAGGAGGCCAAAGCCACTGTCAAAATGGTTCTCTTTTTCTGAACTGATCTTCTATATCCAAGAATAGATAGTTATAAACTAGTGCTGGGCAGGGGGCAGGGTGAAGAATGTACTCAGGGCTGTTCAGCTAGTAAACAGTACTGGTAAGGATGGGCTAGTAGACGTACATACCCTCCAGGAGGTTATGGTACACCTCAAGTTTGAGAACCACCGCCCTCTAAAGCAGTGTCTTTGGATATCAGCTGTAGCCATATTAAGGCCACTATTTTTGCCATATCTGTGTTACCCCTGCGCTATTATTTACTTAAGGATTTTCTTTTAAAAAGACGTTTTTCAACTTAAAGATACTGACAAAAAATAATTTAATATTACTACCTTAAGTGGAAAACTATTATCTCTTGTCATAAATAGAACACAATCACAAAAATAAATACAAGAAAATAGCAGTGGGGTAAATAATCCTCAGGTTCCTGCCAGCTCTACCATTCTCTCAGTTTATTTTCAATTCCTTCTGAATTTTGTTGAGCATTATAAGCATTTTTATTATTTTTTAAATTTTATTAATTATTTATTTACTTAGAGACAGGGTCTCACTCTGTCTCCTGGGCTGGAGTGCAGAGGCACAATCATAGATTGCTGCAACTTCAAATTCCTAGGCTCAAGCCATCTTCCTGTCTCAGCCTCCTGAGTAGCTGGAACTATAACCATGTGCCACCACACCCAGCTAATTTTTTTTTTTTTTTTTTTTTTTTTAGTTTTTGTAGAGATGGGGTCTCACTCTGTTGCCCAAGCTGGTCTCAAACTCCTAGGCTCAAGCAATCCTCCTGCTTTGTCCTCCCAAAGTGCTGGGATTGCAGGCATGAGCCACTGTGCCCAGCCTTTAAGCATTTTCGTGAGATAAAAGCTCTTTTAGGTACTTGAGTCCCTGACCCTCCAGCAAGCTCTGAGGAAAATTCTTAAAAACATTTGAAGTCTCTTAAAGCCGATGGAGGTAAAACCCTGTTTGGAACTGAGACTGCAATCTGGGCCTCCAAACCCAGGCCTCAGAAACTTCTTGGCCAATCCTACCTTCCCAAATCTGCCTGCCAGAGTTCACATGGCCTAGTGGAACAAGCAGCGAAGTGGGAATTTGAGGATCTGGATTCACTTTTTGCCTTGCTGCTAATCAGCCCTGGGACATCTTCGGGCCTCATTCTCTCATCTGTAAATAGACTCTCCCCCTGATAGCACCGTGGGGGGCAAAATGAGAGGACATATGCCAAGGAACATCGTGCAATTAGGGAGCATTCAGGAAGTATCTGCTATGTAGAAATCTAAACCCAAATTTTGTCAGAAATGCTTCTGCATGGTGTGCAGATCCTTGGCTGTCCCCTCCTGGAGTTCTCAGTGATCCTAGTAAAGGGTGATGTGACACATACACGACTCAGGTCACCATGGAAACCTCTCAAAGTGAATGGGACATACCTGCAGATACCTACAAGTGTGTTTACACCCAAAAGCTGAATCCCATCACCTTCGAGTCCAGTGGCTACGCAGCTCCAGGGAAAACAGGAGTCTCTTGTGGACCCCAGAATAAAAGCAGAGAGATGGCACAGGCTCTTTTACTCTTACTTTGCAAAAAACCAAACATCTCTTTCGTTTTTAAATTTATTTTTATTTTTATTTTTAGAGTCAGGGTCTTGCTATGTTGCCCAGGCTGGCCTCAAACTCCTGGGCTCAAGCAATCCTCCTACTTTGGCCTCCCAAAGTGCTAGGATTAAAGGCATGAGCCACTGTGCCCAGCCTATAAGCATTTTTATGAGACAAAAGCTCAGGCAATCCTCCTCCCTCAGCCTCCCAAGTAGGTGGGACTATAAGCATGTACCACCATGCCCAACTCAGATATCTCTTTCTTTTTAATTTATTCCTTAGCTCTTATACGGTTATTCAGAGGGACATTCCCATTTGGACCCATAAGATGAAGACCAGCTTTCTGCTGGGGCAAAGGGTGCATTTTATAGTAGGATTCAGCTAAGTTCAGTTGATTAAATTCTTGGGAGAATAAGTGTTTCTCATACCCGAGTGCCCGTGGAAATATACAGTCAGTCCTGCTAGAACCATAAATGTGCGTGGGAGCACTTAGCAGTAAGATTGTCCCCAAAGATAACAGTGGGTGTAAGAACAGGAGAGAGATTTTAGGTGTTATGGGGGTGCCTGTCGTTGTCTGCACACTGGCAGAATTTCAGTACGTTTGTTCATAATACAGAAAAAGCAATCTGTCTTCTTTCACTTTTTGTTAATTCTAAGCTGTGATAAAATTAAAGAGGAAAAATTGTCTCTCCCCAAATTATAAACACCTGAATGCTCCCTGTCTCCTTCTCTTAGAAGTGTGTTTCTATTTAGAACAAATATTTTCTCTGACTCAAGGAGCTGTAATCTCATTTTGTATTTGTTTTGGGGGAAATAAAAACACACGCATAAAACCCACAAGGAAAGCATTACCAAAATTTAATTATATTAGTAATGAAATCTACATTATTTGTGTGGATGGCATTTCAGAGGTTTTTGGATAATCAAGAAAATTAGTTCCCTGGTCTCTAAGGTACCAAGGGGGACTGGATGGACTTTCCTGGTCTTATCTGTAGTCATCAACAGGGGACACTTGAGATCATCTGGAAAAAGTACCAAGATTGCCATCGCCATCTGATAGCGTAAAATTTCTGACAGATACTGGCACCCAAGTGACATTTTATGGACTGCATTTGGATTTTCATTCTTGTGGTTTTGACCTTGCTTTTTATAATGCATACCAGTCCGCCCTTCTGCGCTCAGTTTACATCCAAGCCATGTCTTGCAGAAAGCTGTCCAGTGGTTTATAAAATCAGATTCTTCTCTGCAATCAGGACATTAAATGTATTTTTAGGCCTTTAGACCAGTTGATTGAGGTGGAGAGCTTGGCTTTGGGCATTTTTTTTTTTTTCCTGAAGAGCTCATTCTGGTTTTGGAAAATTACTCTTTGTTAAAAAAAAAAAGTTTAACTTCACATGACACTTATACAGTGACAGGAAACCTTGAATCAGATCTTTCAAGAAATAGAAGCACCATTTTGTGAATTGTTTTTTAAATTTAGAGCACTCATCTATTCAGAATGTTCACTTGCATCAGAGACAAATTAGATTTGATAGAGTCAGGAATAAGTTTCCATTCCTTCCCCTTTGCAGGCTGGTGAGGGAGGAGGGTAGAGAGTGGTGTGTATAGCGAGCATTTGGGATGTGTCTGTTATGTCAGAATCTAACATACAGGAACGGATTTTGTTCCTCCCGGTATGGGCCAGGCTTAAATCTCCATTTGGAAGGTTTATTGCAATTGGAGGTGCCCCAGGGCGGCAGATGAGTAAAATGCGGCACTGCACATGCAAACAATAGAACATTATGAAAGAAATATTCAATCCAGCAACAACCCAGCACAAGGATAGCACATAAGGTCGAGGGAGAAAAGTAGAGAAACAAAAGAAGATTTAAAACACGCTACTACTTATTGAGTTAAGAACACGCACATGCGACATTACATAGGACGGTTGCATGCTTAGGGACATATAATAAATGCAAATAGGTGTCAGGGTGGGAGGCGGAAGGGCAGTGGCAATAGGGGAAGAAGAGGAAATACGGGGAAACAAGGGAGGGGCCTTGCACAGTGCCATGGTGACAGTGAGGACATGATGGGACTGAGGAGAATGACTAACTGGCCTAGCCCACACCTGAGGTCCAAACGTTTTAAAAGGAGTCTGTTACAGCTTTTTAGTCATAACTGCTAAGCGTACCACAGTCCATTCAAGCAGTCTTTGTCCATCATGGCCTCACGTTTTAGGTTCTTAGGAGAACCTGAGAATCTTTTTTTAGAAGTACTGGTTTCCTGGCCCCCAGCCACAGTGTTTCTGACTTGATGGGAGTGTGAAGGGGCCTGGGCACTGGGGCACAGGTGTATATTAACAGCTCCTGTGTGGTCCCGTTGTGCAGCCAGGGTTGAGAGCCACTGAGGTCAGTTTCTTACAGAGGGAAAAAAAGTGTGTGGCAAACAGTACCTTTGCCAAGCAAACATGAGACTGTGGCAATACTCAGACTTTCCTTATGCACTGCTTCAGGTTATCAGCTCAATTCTGCGGAATGTGTGGATATCCGCTTGAAGAGGGTCGTTCCCGACCATTATTGCCACTACTACCCTGAAAATGTGAAGCCGAAACCAAAACTGAAGGAATGCAGCATGGACCCTTGCCCATCAAGGTTGGTGTAATTGTCCACACCCGTTCTACTTTGAACATAACAAATCAACTGCAACCGAGACTTACCAATCTTGTGCAGTGCAGTTCACCTCCATTTCCTGAGTCCGAATGTGCACTGGGGGCAGGCTCCTGCGTTCACGTTTATGACCGTGGTCAGCGGGAATTAGGACACCTTTACTACTGCGGTCATTCCGTCTAGCTCCGTCTTGTCAGCAGCTATGTGTCCGTGAGCTCTTTATAGTGGACCTTTTTGAGCATCTCCTGCCCATACAATTTTAAAGATCTCTTCTTCCAGGTACAATGCCTAGTCCATCTGCCAGTCATAACTGTCTTTCACTCACCATTTGAGCTTTTAAACAGGGTCACCCATTACCAGGTTTTGACTTTTGAGGTGTTCCCGTTAAATTTAGTATAAATAATGCATTGTGCAAGGAAGTGAAGAGTCTTAATGCCAAAGCAAAAAAGCCATGTGTGAAATATCCTATTGCATAATTTAGTACCTGCTGACTTGGATTGCCTGGGGAAGTTTCCTGGCTTCACTGCAGTATCTTAAAATAACAGCACAGTATCAAGTCCCAGAATCCCCCCATACCTGCCAGCTGGCTAGGGCAGCCTGTGCAAGTGGAAAAGAAGCGTTCTTGCTGGATTTCATTTCCTGTCATTAAACTGCCCATTTCCTGTAATCCTGGTTCAACTAGTTATTAATAGAGGCCTTTCAAAGGACAAATTCTGTGATGTAAAGTGGTTTTCTAGGGATCCTACTGTTATGATAGTGTGTTAATGTCGTTAATATATTTTATCAGAATCATGATAATAAAGCGAATAAATTTATCTCAATTGAGAGAAATATTTTCCTTTGATTAATATACCATCAGTTCTATTTTCTATATTTTCATATAAAACTGAAGATGTTTTTTGTCAGAGATGTTCCTGAAAATTAAAGAGATGGCAGCTGAATTTAGGGGAATGGTTGATAACTCTCAGGATTTTTAGTTTTCAATTTGAAAGAGCTCTGTCTCTTGGGATGTCAAATCTTATGTTAGTCAATTAATAAATGTATTAATTGCGTAGTACTCCATCGTATACATACACCACATTTTATTAATCCACTCATGTATTGATGGGCACCTGGATTGTTCCCACGTCTTCGCAATTGTGAATTGTGCTGCTGTGAACATCCTCGTGCAGATGTCTTTTTTATAGAGTGTCTTTTTTTCCTTTGGGTAAATAACCAGTAGTAGAATTGCTGGATCAAATGGTAGTTCTCCTTTGAGCTCTTTGAGGTATCTCCATATTAATTATTGAAAAAAATGGTAAACTAATACCACTTATACCACCCTGGATGGAGCCGGAGCCCATTCTTCTAAGTGAAGTATCACAAGAATGGAAAAGTAAGCACCACATGTACTCACCATCACATTGGCACTAATTGATCAACACGTATGTGCACATATGGAAGTATTAATGACGTTCATAGGGCTTCAGGCAGGTGGGAGGGGCGAGGAGGGGATGGGTAAATTCACAGCTAATGGATACGGTGCACAATGTCTGGGGGATGGGCACGCTTGTAGCTCTGACTTGGGCAGTGCAAAGACAATATATGTAACCAAAGCGTTTGTACCCCTGTAATATTCTGAAATAAAAAATTAATTAATCCATCAAAAAATAAATGTATTAATTGATTTAGAAATGATATTCTCACTATGATTTCATTTGTAGTGATGGATTTAAAGAGATTATGCCCTATGACCACTTCCAGCCTCTTCCTCGGTGAGTTATGTGTTTCCTTTTTCTTTTTGTAATTTGCTCTAAGTAGTTTGCAAGGAACTGTAGCATATGTAGCAAGAGCCTGAAATGTACAAGGGTCAGATACCAGACACTTTACAGAGCTAAGGGAAAACATACTTCCCCTCAACAATAAGAAATATCTTTCTGAGAATTAGATGAACTAGGCTGCCTCCAATGGGCAAGGCCCTGTTTCCCATCAGTAGAGATGGTGAGCGTATCTGGGACAGCCAGAGTATTATAGCAGAAGCTCAGGTGTTGAATCCAGTTGATCAGAAATTTGAATCCCCTTTCACTCCCAGAAGACTAATATGGTTGAATTTCTATGATGCTGTAGTAACATTGTCCATTAGTATGTTATAGTTCAGAAGCAGTTTAAAGATGCTTTCACACTCTATATTTTAGTCGATTTAATGCTCACAGTGGCCCGGTGAAGGGTAAGTAGGGCTGGTGTGTTATTCCCATTTGACAGAAACCTCCAATTCAGAGGAGTCAAGTACTTGTGACTACAATGTGTGGCAGTTAAGAGTAAAGTCTTATGACTTCAAGTCCTGTGCTCTTTCAGCTGAACCAGAACTGATACTCTTAAGGGCATACTTTTTGCCCTCAAGCATCTTTGCAAACTTGCAACAAATAAATAATGTATTTTTATTTGTTTGCTTTTGAGCTGGGAACATAATCCCTGGACTGCATGTTCCGTGTCCTGTGGAGGAGGGATTCAGAGACGGAGCTTCGTGTGTGTCGAGGAGTCCATGCATGGAGAGATACTGCAGGTGGAGGAATGGAAGTGCATGTATGCGCCCAAGCCCAAGGTCATGCAAACTTGCAACCTGTTCGATTGCCCCAAGTGGATCGCCATGGAGTGGTCTCAGGTAAGATTTGAGAACATGCCACTTTTAATTAAATCTCAGGCTTTAAGGTTTTTCCTTTGTGCCTAACATGGTACCTTACAGTGTGGGGACACAAAAGTTGCATGTGAGCATGGTCCCTACTCCCAAAGGGCTTAAGAAGACAGTTGGAGGTTGTACTCGTTTGCAGTCCAACCAGCAGTGGAGGAGCGTTCCTCTCTCTGTATCCACACCAACGTGTATTGTTTTGGGACGTTTTGATAAAAGCCATTCTCATTGGAGTTAAGTGATATCTCATTGTGGTTTTGATTTGCATTTCCCTGAGGACTAGAGATGTTGAGCATTTTTTCATATGTTTGTTGGCCATTGGTCTGTCTTCTTTTGAAAAATTTCTGTTCATTTCCTTTACCCATTTATTTATGGGGTTGTTTGATTTTTTCTTGCTGATTTTCCTGGAAGGGGGAGGAGGGATTGGGTAAATTCACACCTAACAAGTGTGGTGCACACTCTCTGGGGGATGGGCACATTGTAGCTGTGACCCTGGCGGTACAAAGGCAATTTGTGTAACAAAAGCGTTTGTACCCATGTAATATTCTGAAATAAAAGAAAAAGGAGAAGCCAACAGTTGGAGGACAATGTAAGAGAGACCACAAGGATCAAGGTAGGTAAAAATAATTAATACTAAGGACATTAATAATAATGTTACTATGTAATTAGTATTAAGTACATCTGGTAGGAACAGAAGTTGAAGCAGAGTCTATCAGAGAGTCTTTGTCGCCCCTGTCCTGCTTAACCCGTCCTCGAAGATAGAATTTGAGAAAGCCAGAACTGGGGGGGGCCGTCACTGTGCGAAATGGCCAAGCAGAGGTGGCCGAGCAAAGGCAAGAATGACATGAAGTGGCTAGAAGTTGAAAAAGCCCCTAATTCATCTAGATTGAAGATAGACCCATGTTACTAAGAATTGGAAGGTTACCATGGAAATGCTATGTGACATGAAAAGTATGTCCTCGATCTAGTAGTTACTAAATAAGCTTCCAGTTTTTTTTAAAGAAAACAATATATTTTAAGTAATTGAGGCAAGACAGCCTAACACTGGGAAATACTAGAGGCAAGAAGCCTCTTTGGAAATCATTGTGGGATCAGGTTGTGGGGCAAAAAAAAAAAGGAGAAAGAAAACGTCTCAGAGGTATGACAAGACTTCATGTCAGATTAGCTTAGTCTCCCCTTTCTGGAGAGATGACTGAGTAAGTCTGCAGAACAAACAAAGGGCAGTTGGACTAGTCAAAGATGAAAAACGCAAGCATTGCTATTTAGTATTTGAATGTTAATCTTTTCATTTTCTAGAGAGTGAGACATAATTGGTTCAAGTTTCTGTAGCTCTTCTGAGTGATCTCTGCACGTTCGGTTCATCATATGCATGCATTAGTGTATCTGTTCATCTGTTTATTCAGTGTCAGCTGCCACGCTAGGAAGTAGATAAAACGTGCTGCTACCTCCCAAAAGCTTAGAATCCTGTTGCAGAGACATGCATGCAAACCGTTGTCATACAGTGTAGCACTGCGCGTGAGTGGTACCAGGTGTCCATTACTTCCATGGGGCACAAAGTACCTGAAGGTGCCAGGAAAGGCTTCAGAAAGGGGTAGCACTTGAAATTGAACTTGAAGGATAGTTGAGTTTGCTGGGTCTTTTTCTGATAGCCTCAGACTAAGTGTCATCACCCTGTAAAACTTCACTGAACGTGTTAGGGAAGAAGTTACCAATTCTTTTTTGTTCATATACCCACTGAAAGGAATTTAGAAAATTACATACCCCTTCACCTATATCAAGGTTGACATCTAAATTTCTTATCACAAATTTAAACAATTTCAAAGAATATAACTTCCAACAGGTTGTGAATGCTGGCGTTTTAAAATGAAAGTATTACATTTTAAAAACTCCATCCAGTGGAGTCTAAATGCCATGATGATTTCTATCCTTGCCATCTTTCATTTAAAAAATACATGAACAAATTCTTCTTTAACAATTTGGAAATGGTACAGTTTTTTCCCCTTTGAACTCACATTTTCAATCCACTCTCCCCATAGAATTTCATCCTAATATATTATACTTTTATGCTTTAAGTTTTTTCTTGATTATATTATTCTACTTATGAAAAACTGTGTATGGCAATTGAAATTAATTTATATTAGTTTCCTGTGGCCATAAGGCTTTAAGTATTGAAAATGTTCTCCTGAATTGAGTTATTAAATTTAATATTAGTACACAATCAAAACAACAAATATATTTCAAATTTTGCTAAATAATGATAACACGTAACAATTACATTTTCATTTGAAATCAGCCTTTATAGATGGTGAGTGGAGCTGAAAAAATAGTCCATGTTCATTGCCAGAATGAGACGTGGGCTCAGCAGTAGTTCTATTGTTAATTTTTACTTTTGATTTCTTGTTTTGTTTTGTTTTGTTTTGTGTATACACACTGGGAAAGCTTGCTCTCATAAGAAAATGGGCTGGAATGGAAGGATTTTGTTTTAGCAAGGTCATTCAGTTCTTTGAACTCCTGACTTGTATGCCAAAATTCATGTGATAGCCTATCACCAAAAATTATTTTTTAATGTTCTGTCAACTGGCAATTCTGTTAAGTCCTCTTTTAACTTTACTGAAAGCAAAGAATACTACCTCAACTGCAAAACGATTCGTTACCTGGTCATTAGGGACGTTGACTTTTTCAGCCCCCAATCAGCATTGTTTCTACAACCTGCAGAGCTTATGTTCACCTTTGTAAGTCCCAGCCATATGCTTTGTGTTGGCTTTAGAGCTTTTATACCATCCCCTCTGTCACTATCATGGCTGTATCATCACTTACAGTGTCAGGACAAAGGATTGGAAACCAGCTCATCTCATTCACCATACTTGGCTTTTAATACTTTTCACTTTCTTCAAAACTCAAATACATTCTCAGTGATGAGGATTTGCTGTCACTGAGGATACGTTCAGCTCCACAGAGGAGGTCTAGAACTGTTGCAAACACTGACAGCATCGCTGGCGTAAGTGTCCAGCCTCCCAGAAGGGATACTTAGCAGGAGAGAATACTCTTTTGTATTGACCAGTTGTAGTATAGTTTGTGCCGTATATTGTTCTCTCTGTCTTTGAGCAGATTTTTTTCTTCTGTCTGGAATAATATAAAACAGCCTCTCAAGATCATAGATACATCAAATTCATAAGTTTGGGGGTAGGTGAGTCAGTTTTCCAGAAACAGAGTCTAATCTCAAACTTCACTCAATTCATTATGGTTTTTGTTCAGTGGTTTCAAGAGTGGCGTGGTTAACTAAGAGAGGTTTCCCAATATTCTGCCTTTCTGGAGATAACGTGTACACTGAGAAAGGCCTCAAATCCTCTGCACTGTGTCTTTGAAACTGGTCCCCAGGACACCTGGGCCTCAGCAGGGCTGGGTGAAAAGCATTTAGAGACTCAGAAAAGAGTCTTCAGGCTCTATAAAGCAGTGGATAGGTCACAGCTTTGGCAGTAGGAGGCTCTGGGATGCAAGTCTTCTCTGCCTGTTAGGAACTGCGTGACCTTGAGCAAGGTTCTTAGGTGGTGGGCGTTTGTTGTTTATCTGTTAAATGAGAATGAAGCTACTGACCTGAAAGGCTTAGTGAGATCACATATGCATGCAGGGCAGTGCCTGTCATGTAGCAGGTAACCAAAGGTAACCAAGAACTCTCAGCCCCTCCTGGGGGTGGAGCCAGGATTGGTGGGCTCTGAAGTTTATACAGATTGGAGGTGACTCTTTAAGAAAAAAGACTTATACAAAACACAAATACTGGGTATCCAAGAGAATGTTTATTTAGAATAAGAAAAGAAATTGCAAGAAATTTCTGGACTTCAATTAATAATGATATATTGGTTCATGAATTGTAACAACTGTACCACACTAAGGCAAGATGTTAATAGGGAAAAGAAGGTGGGGGAGGGAATATAGGAATTCTCTGCACTACCTCCTCAATATTTCTGTAAACCTAAAATGGTCCTAAAAATGTGTATTAATTAAAAAAGACAGATACACACATACACTCACCAACATATGTGAATAAACTGAAAAGATATTCTAGATTTTCATATGACATGAAAACATTCTATTCATAGGCAAGAGTAACTTCCAAATCTGAAATAAATAACTCAAGGATAAAAATGCTAACAACACAAACTTTAGACAAATTCAGAAAAAGTAGCATAATATATATATATTTTTTTAATTTTAACTGCCTGGTACATCTATACAATAACACCTATATTGTTTGATGGCTTCTTCATGTGACAACAGCTTTTCAAGATCAATTTCTATAGCTGGAACAGAAAGATCCTCTGGTGTGGTTGACTGAAATTTTATTTTATTTTTTATTGATAGTTTGGAAGTTTTCTTTCAGTTCCTTGTTTTGGGTAATTGCATGTAAATTTTTATTCAAATTTCGGAATACCTGTACCAAGTTTCTTTCATATTTGAGCAGTAAGATTTCAGGTCATTTCGATTTTTCTTGCACTGTGGTCTCAACGTCAATACTTTTTGAATTGAGAATTGGACGGAGGTTATGCCAGAAAGAGGCCCAGAAACACAAGTATCACAGAAAATCAGCCTCCACACCCTTCCTTGCATAGTATTTGTCTAAAGGTGTTTTATGGGGTGTTTTATGCTCTCCTTTGCATATGATAAAATAATGCCTTTGTGGATCTCTTCATGAAAAAGGAATTCATTGGCTTCTCTTTGCTTCTTTGAAGTGCACAGTGACCTGTGGCCGAGGGTTGCGTTACCGGGTTGTTCTGTGTATCAACCATCGTGGACAGCACGTTGGGGGCTGCAATCCACAGCTGAAGTTGCACATCAAGGAAGAATGTGTCATTCCCATCCCATGTTATAAACCGAAAGGTAAGTGTGGGTCTGTTTTTAATGCAAATCAAATGGTGTTTTTCAGCTCTCATTCCAATGTGACAGCGTTTCCATTTCAACTTACTAGCTTTTTTATGAAAATTGTTGCATTGATAGATTGCACGACCTATCCACTTAGGTAGAGAAGTTGGGTGTGTGAGATTTATTGATCTGGAGGGAAAACCGAGCTCCTGTTGATTCAGTACGTGTAGAACAGCTCCCGTCCGTCCAGGCTTGTACTGACATTTCTTGGTGGACAGAAAATAATTTGAAACAGTCCCTGCCTTGAAGAAAAAGAAGGATAGGGAGGAGCGGAACAAGAAGGATGGGAAGGAAAAGGAGAATGAGGAAGAGAAAGAAGAGAAGGAAGAGGTGCGGGAGGAGAAGGAACTTACTCTCTTCTTCCAAGGCTCTTGTTCTGGTGTGTCCCCACAGAACTTTGTATAATACACACCTCTTCCCTGGAGGGTAGGTTTCTTGAGGGAGGAAGGATGTCATTTTTATGGAATGAATGCCTAGAACGAATGAAGACTTCCCAGGTCTATGGAGGCATTTACGTTTCTCCTGTAATTCCCATTTGTTCCATGAATTAGCAAATTGGGTAACACCCATGGGTAGGAAGACCTGGCATCATCTCTCTAATATGTGCCCCTCTCTCCGCATAATTATTCATGTGTACTTCAGCAAGGCGTTACCAATCCTCGTGACAAGCACCTTTCTTCCTGAAATGGAAACAAAGATGATTCCCACCTATTAGTATTACAGAAGGACTCTTCCTTAGTGCTTCAGAGAGGATGGCAAAATACTCCTTTGTTATTTGGGGTTCATGATTGATGCAAATAGCCTTATAATTAACCATTCAACAAGTATTGGTTGGACTGTATCTATCTTGCAGAAAAATCGCTAGTTGCCAAGACAAGTACAAACATTGATTACGTAACTCTGTCAGTGAAGCCTCCCGCCTTCCTTCTGCACTTGAGGATACTTTCAAAGTCACTTTCGTAGCATCTGTAATTTCCCTGAAGCAGCCCAAAATTATTTCCTTTCTCACTGCATGACTAAATTGTCTCTAAGGGGTCTTCCAAGGAGAGGAAGGGGCACGGGTTGGCTCCTGCATGTGGGCCAGGTGTGACTGGTAATTATCCCGACAACAACAGTAAACGTTTGGGGAAACTGTAGCATACACCCTCTCATCCTCCCAAAGTTCTTAACCTCTGTGTTATTTGCTTTTCTTTTGTAATTTCTCCATCCAGTGGGCAAAATTTGTGGCAAAAGAAATCAAGTTGATACAGTTGAAGTAAGAGCTTTAATGTGCAAACAGCAGAAAGGCATTTTTATGTTAACTTTGAGAACATATTCAACTGTATCATGGGATCCTTTTGGTTGCATTTTGACAATGTGTTAATTTTTAAAATATGGCAGAAATTTTTATTCATTCCAGAAGCCACCTAATGTACTGTGCTAAAGAACTCAACTTTCATTTGAAAAACATGACCTCTTTACTAATGAAATCTTCACCCAATATAATCATGGACCCAACTCCTGAATGATTAATAGTAATTAAGCTTGTTGTTTATATTCCTTTTTCTTAGAAAAAAGTCCAGTGGAAGCTAAATTACCTTGGCTGAAACAAGCACAAGAGCTAGAAGAGACCAGAATAGCAACAGAAGAACCAACGTGAGTCCAGGACCTTTTATGGGAATAATCAGGGCATAGCCAGTTAACATGATATATGCAATTTTTGTACTCATTGGAGTACAATGATACATTTAGTATCCAAATGACCTGGATTTGCAGACTCTAGAGAGTTTGAGCTGGCTAGAATTTTTCTTTATTTCACAATTCAGCAGTCCTACTCTGGCAGTGTCTGTGAGAAGCACAGAAAAGAACAGTGTTATTTAACGAGAAGCAGACCCAGTGGTCTGTTGCACTTAGAAGACTGGGGATAATTTCTAGATTAATACATGTGATTTGACTAAGGACCCTCACAGTATTATACAAATAAACCAATCATTCCATGGTTAGGTCACGGCCATGAAATGCATCATCCGTGGCCTGAGAGACCCTGGGGCTGTTGTGCTGCGGGGACATGCAAAGAACATGGTACCGTGAGTATCGGAGCTTAGAACCACCCTTAGTAACAACACAACCTTTAATTTTCAATTAGTCTTTAAATTTTAAATCTTTAATTTTTCTACATCTTATTCACCTTACCAAAAAAAGGAACAGATTGGGCTTGTTCTCTCCAGGGTTTATTCCAACTCAGAAATCCAGGGACTGCCGTCCACATATGATTTGACAGGTCTGGATTATAAAGGCGTCAGTGGAAATTAACAATCAAGAGCAAATCAAAGTGGCACCCTGGAGGCCGAGATATAGGGACCAAAAGAGAGAGCAAGGAATCAAAGGTGCGCTGAGATTTCTAGTCCAGGAGTCTGCAAGAAGAACAGCACCAGCACCAACGATAGACTCAGGTAATTGGACAGAACAGCTGATTCCCTGTCAAGCCGGTTGAGCCTGTGCTGCTGACAGCTGTCTGCAAGGAGAGCAGTTCACGGAACACTAGAAGAAAGGGGATCTCAGCCGTCATCTCGCCAATTTCCCTTTCAGAGCACGCATTTCTTCTTCAACACCTCCAGCAACAGGCAGAGTTCACTGCATTAAGAGATGGCTTACACTTGTGTTGAACAACCTGAGTTATTTGCAAGAACTTTTCTCCTGTAGAGAGAAAGTGTACCTCCAAATTTCTGTTCTCTGAAAGAGAAAAAAACACATCGGCGCCCTATCCCGTGTGACAAGTTTTCACAAATTTTAAGAAAGCTGTCATGGATACCGAGAGCTTTGTCTTTCCCAAGTTCATCATTCTTAGCCTTTTCAGCAGTTTTAATGCACTGCTCTTTTGAGATCCCTTAAACCCTGAGCAGGGTCTAAGGAGGCATGAGCACCAACCGTCCAGAGCACACTCTCATTTGTCAGTCTCCCCGTCACTGTGGTCCAGCCCATCAGTGAGCCCCAGGAGTGTGGATTACTTCTCCTGGAGAAGGTGCCATGCCTCTGGTGACGTGGGCCAACAGAGCTGGCACGTCACACTTCTGGCATGCACAGCGTTTTCCATGTGGACTGCTGTCAGGTCTGGGTATGGCCACAGAAGAAACTAGATACCGTGAGGGAAAACAGCCCCAGAGTGACTGAGCACAAAGAGGAGAGTGTTGGGCTCGTGACAAGCTCGGAGAGCTAGAGGAAGAAGGAGACTCAGAAGAGGCAGGTGGCAAAGGAATGAAGCAGAGAAGAGAGGAAGGAGTGAGACCCAGGAGACTGGTCATTGCAGAGACCAAGGAGCTGAAAAAGGAGTTTAAGGAGGCGAGCAGCACATAGAGTTCACGTCGCACAGAAAGACAAGGAAAACCATGAGGGCCGAGGAAAGGCTGGTTTAGTTGGCAAGAAAGTCTTTTCCAGTTAATTTTAGAGTAGTGTCAGTCAAAAGGGTGGAAGAGGAAACATTGTGGAGATTTAAGAAATGGATTTCCAAATCAGAAGGAAAAGGGGCCGTGGGATTTGACTACTGAAGACAAAATAGAGGTTGGAGTCAAGCTGATAGAAAAGAGTGTGTGTGTGTGTGTGTGCTCCTTAGGCTAAATGTTACTAGAACCTTCTCCCCAGCTCTGATCTCCTAGGGTCCTATAAAGGAAGGAATCGATGGAAAGAAAGAGATTTGAGACACCTGAGAGTGAGCGTGTGGTTGTCATGCAAGGGAAGTCATAGAGTTTTCGGTCTAGAATGTTGAGTCCTGCAGGATCTGTCATTCTCAGAACACAGCTGTACAGCAACTGCTAATCCTGCTGCATGTTGTGTCTTGGTTTGTAGAACTGCTGTCTGTCCAGCTCCCCAGACTAAGAGCCTGGAGTCATTCTTGCCTCTTTCTCATTCTTCCCTTAAGTGCAGTTAACCACTGAGTTGTGCTGACTGTGTTTGCTAAAATCTTTCTTGGTTCCAGCTCCTTCTCTCCATCCCGACTACCATCCTGAAATCACTGACCAGGACACCTACAACAGCTCTCTAATCCTCACCTGCCTCCTTCAAATCCACACAGCCACCAGAGTGATGTAGCTAGGTCACAAATCTGATTCTCTTTTCAATGTTCAGAGTGTCCAGATGTTTCCCTAGCACCCAAAGGTTTATGCTTGTTCACAAGGCAAGTGGGACATTGCAGGACATCACCCTTCCTGGCCCAGCCTCATCTCCGGCCACTTCCTTCCTTTGCCTTGAATGGGCTCCTCCAGCCATACTGACCTGGTGGCTGTCCCTTGCCTACAACAAGGGCCACTCACCTCCACCCCTGCCCTCTCACTCCCCTCTAGGTTGGGAATGCCCCCTAACTGGCTAAGTCTTTTTTAAACTTTTTTTTTTATCAAAAATTTTCAAACCTATTTCAAAAAGGAGAAAACAGTAAGGAACCCCTATGTGTCCATCCCCAGCATCAGTAATTACCAACTCTTGTTTCATCTGAACCACCAACACCATCCCTGCCCCTGAACACAGCGTATCGTTTAACTCCTGAATTCTTCAGTGTGTATCTTGGAAAGAGGAGTCATTTCTTAATAACCCAAATACCATTTTTAGAGCATAGTCCTCGGATCACTGCTATCAGAATCACTGTGGTACTTTTTAAAAAGGGGTGATTTCTGGGAGGGGCCTCATAACCAGAATTTTTTTTCCTTTGGGCTTTGCCAGGTATTTTTATTTTATTGTGGTAAGATACACATAAAATTTACCGTTTTGACCATTTTAAAGTGTTCGGTCCTGTGGCATCAAATACATTAACAGTGTTGTGCAACCGTCATCACCGTCTGTCTCCACGACTGTTCCATCATCCCGGACATAAACTCTGTGCCTGTTAAACAGTAATTCCCCACTGCTGCCCTCCTCCCAGACCCTGGTCACCTCTGCTCTGCCTTCATTTCAGTCACCAGCGTTTGTTTTTAACAAGCACCCCAGGTGACTTGGGGGGGTTGCATCCAAGTTTGGGGACCACTGGATCAGATAGTCCATAAGGTCAGAAAATACCATTCCTGTTACTGAATTAGAAAAGGATGATACCGTGTAAACTACAGTGGATTCAGGCCCCATATGCATTCTAAGGCTACATTTTCGATCACCCCCCGCTTGACTGTTATGGGGCTTTCTTCCTCCTGTTATCCACAGAGCAAAGCTAGTATGTTCTTTTCTCCCAGAGGACACCACCCTCTTCTCCCCAGCACGGAAGACTGAGCCGGCAGCACCTGTCCCCCAGCCCAAGAGGCTGCCTCATCCCACCTCTGCCCTCTCTCCCTCTGTGGTCTCCGTGCAATTTTCCTGTAAAATTCATGCTGCCTGGCAGTTTCTGGCCTGTTCTTGGCTATCTAGTGTGAAGTTTATAGTTTCCTGCCACTACTCCTGACTCTGTTCACTCCCTCAGTTTCCAAACAAAACCGCAAGGTATCTTAGCTTCCAGCGCATCCTTTTATTACCGCTGTCTTTTGTGGCTGGGATGCTTGCGTGCTGACAGTGAGTAGGAGACGAACACAGCTGTATCTCGGACTCCTCCAGCAGGGCCTGCCAAGCCAGCCTGGAGAAGATAAATATTTCTGCTCTGTGGCTTACCGTGGCCCGAGCTCTGAATGTACACAGCGAGCGGATGTTCAAAGAGCCTTTTTTCTCTTTCTTTTTTTAAATTAGGAAAATAAAAATCACAGCTTACAACGCTAAGCCAAGGGAACTACAGCGCTGACCTTCTTAGCTTTCAGCTGCGGAATGTGTTGACAGTTGATACGGTTCATCGTTGTTCTAAAAGTCCCTCCCTGGAGCCTCTTCGTTTGCTTCCATGGGATTCTCAACACTTAGGCAAACTTGCTGCCCTCTCTCCTGTTTTTCATATATGAAAACTAAGGAAGTAGTGCAGACTTAGAGCACTCTGTGTGTTTTCTTCACTGCTATTTTGCCTTCTCCAGTTGAGGAAATCGTGTTTGCTAAAATCAAATTGGGTTTTATTTCGGGCATCTGTTTCAGAACAACTGTTAATAATGTGGAGGACCTGTTTGGTGCCAGACTCTGTCCTGAGAGTTCTATGTGGATTAGTTCATTTAATTCTCGTAACAGTCTCGTGAGGAGACATTCTTACTGTCTTCATTTGGGGACTGAGGAAACCAAGGCAAAGGAGGATTAAGCAATTGTTTTCGACGATTAGAGCTGTTGAGTGGTGGATGGTGATCCCATGACATGTGGTACTAGAAAGAGTTGACGTGCATGTCAGATGACCCGCACTGAAGTGTCTCACCCATCCTTGGGTTGGTCCAACGCAGTAGACTGAGAAGTGGGTGACTACATCATGGGATGGGATGGCATTGTAAGGTTGCAATGTATCGTAGTTACATCACGGTATGTTGTTAGAGGTCAGGGAAGGCTTCCTGGGAGAGGGGGTACAAGAATCAGATCCTAAAATGTCCTAAGGTGTCAGAGGAACAGCATGTCAGGCATTTGGAGTAGAGGCTCATGGGCAGGCTCCCTGGTCTGTGTGAGCCACGCTGGTTGCTGGGTGGTCTGAGTGTCTGGAGGATGGGAGGGGAGTGAGGGCAGCAAGGACGCATCTGCAGAAACACACAGTCTCGGGGCTCTGCCACGGTTCATTGTGGAGCCTGGACTTCATCTGGAAGCAGTGGAGCCATTCAAGGATTTTAACCAGGGAAGTGACGTAATCACAATCACATTTTAGAAGGATCCCTCTGGTTGTCTGCAGTTTGTTTCTGATTACTCACTATGTTAAATAAAACTACAGCAAATTCCAAATTGCAGCTCTGTGATTGTCTCGTTACGACACACTGCTGGAGTAGAGTTCTGGACAGAAGGTAGGCACGTTGAAGGCGTTTAATTTTAGCCCCTGAATCATACTGACTTCCGCAGCCCGCACCTTCTTCAAAAGTGGGAAATTCCCTTCTTTAAGAGAGTGCTATTTTCTAGTATTTGTTACGGTTTCACGTTTTACACCTAACATCGGTCCATGGGGAATTTACTTTGACATGTGATGTATAATATCAATGTAACTTAGTTTTTCCGAAATGATTAACCAGTTGCCTTAACACTATCTATTGAATCATTTAAACTATCCACTTTGGTTTTAAAATGCCGTCATTGTACAAATAGCCCAGTGCCAGTACCATATTATTTTTGCATTACTGTATCTTTTTAGTATTTTTGTCTGTGTGTCTGTGCAAGTTACTCTGTAACTGTTAATCCTTCTGAAACCCATCTTGACCATTCTCGCCTAACCTTCATAAAACTTTAGGATTGTGTCGTCTATTTCCTACTCCCCCCAAAAAATTGCTTTAGAGGTTTGGACTGGAGCTACATTTCTTCTAAATTAATTGAGGGAAAACAAACATCTTTATAATTTCAAGTTTTCCCATTCAGGGACATGTGGTGTTTTCTCCCCTTATTCAGATCTTTGGGGTTAGGATCCACTCGGTATTTTGTAGTTACGTCAGCCCTGCACATTTCTTACAAAGTTTTTGTTCACAAGTCCTCAGAACTTAGGCAATTTTTTTTACACTTTTAACGCTTTATTTTTTTCTCATTTGTAAAATTAGGAAAATAATGATACTTATTTATAAAATTGTTGTGCAAATTATATTAAATAATATATGTAATATGCTTAGCATAGTACCTGGAAGCTAACACTGTCAGCTGAATTCTGGGAAAATGGGTTATTTTAGGATGTATGTATCCATCTATATCTACAAGTACCCATATATTTAGTTGTAGACTACTTTATTGAACTATCTTTTTTCTCCAAACATTTTCAGTTGATTTTACTGTTTTTCGTAGTTATGTCATCTATGAACAATGGCAATTTTGTCTATTCTGTTCTTTCCTGATATTTACACATTTTTGCTCTCAACTTTATTTTCATTTGTACTTTTCTTATCTCATTCTGTTTATCCTTACGCTTTTTACATTTCTGAAGTCATTCCATTTTATTTGTGTCTTCTGTAAGTTTCAAAAATGCAGATATGAGTCTCTGTATTTTTAATAGAAGAATTTAATCCATTTAGATTAGTTATCATTACTGATAGTTCTGGTCTCCATTTCGATTGTTTCCTTGTTGATTCTGATATTTTCCCATATGATCTATATGATCTTGATTTGTTTTCTACAATAGCAGGAGCTTTACCTGTTATGATGTCATTTTTAACATACTCAATTCTGTATAATTTTTATGATAAACATCAAGAATGATGCCATTTCTTTTGACTTCTTTATGTCTAAAATGAATAAATTGGCATGGTTTTCTTTATCCCCAACCTATTTTCTCAAACCTCCTGTATTTTGTTACTAAATTCCAGTATTTGGAGCAACAACAATTAGGAGTAAATCATGGTTATTCTATGCATTTTGTTTTTGGAAAGAAACTATTTATAATATTTGATTTGTTTCTATATCATATTTTCTATAGTTATTTAGAATGAATTATATGTTTAAAGCCTTCTCACTGTAAGTTCTTAAATCACACAGTATTTTAATTTCATTTTAAATTAAATTATCATTGAATTGGAGTTTATCTTTGTGCATTTTCAAGTATGTTATGTAGATAGTGTAATCTCTGTGACCCTTTGTAATTAAGAATGTCTCAGATGAGCAGAAGCGTGAACTCTTGTTTAACAAGCTTTTTTCCTACTTCTCTTAAAATTGTGAAAATGTGATTTTGGAGTTTTCTGTCTTTTGATACTGAAGAGGAAAGATTTGAGCCTAAATTGCCTTTTCTCCTACTGGCCACTGATTTTTTTCTGCTTAGATATAATATTTTTTCCCATATGCATAAAATTAGAGTATTTCTTTAGAATAAATCCAAGTATTATTTTCTTTCCAGTAATTTGATAAACAAGGAAGGCTTTTAGGACATAGATTCAGATCTTTCTTGAGTGCATTAAAGTTTTCTTTTATTATATTTATGCCTCTTTTTTGATTATGCTTATTTATTCACCAATTATCCATATTGAATCTATTCCCTATTTTTAATGTCTGACTTTCTTTTACATCTTTGTCGTTTTTCCTCCGTGTTTTGGAAGCACACCTCCCCGTCAAACAAAAACACTTGCCCTCCTCATCATTGAATGTATTTCTCTACTGTTCACTAGAATTTCCTTGTTCCAAGAATAAACTTTGCATGATTTTTTAAATGTTTTTCCTTTTTCTCTCAACCAAGCCAGAGATTTTTTTCATATTTATGTTTTACTTTCCTAATCCCACCTTTTCTTTTGTTTTATAGGATGTTTCTTTGAATTTTATTGTCAGTAATTTTTAAATAGATGCTATAAAGTTTCCTTCTATTTCTGATAATAAATGTTTTTCCAAGGCATGTTTTTCTTTCGCCAATACATGTTACATTCTCCTTTTTTATGCTGGGTAATCATTTTTTTCAATTGTATGTTGGTATTTTGCTTATTTATTCTAGAAACAAAAAAATAAGTTCCCTAAAATAGTATCATCAGATTTACTTTGGATTCTTTTACCGTCATACTGGGTGATCTTAAAATGCTTATTTCACTTCTGATCCTGCTAAGTCTGTGTAAAATAATGATGGCAGCTACTGCATAACCTTTCACAAATGCTCTGTACCTCGGTTTCCTCATGTGTAAGGTGGGAATCATAGTGCTTCCTGGTAGGGCTGTTGTTATGAGTAAATGATAAAACTTCTCTGAAGCACTAATAAGAGTATCTCACACGAATAACGATGCAATGAATGTCAGATGTTGCAATTATTATTTTACTGTGTTTGTTGAGCTTTTAACTCTGACATAATCTCGTTTAATCTTCACCTAACACCATCAGGTAGGTACTATTATTATTCCTATTTTACAGAAAATTATTACGTTTGTAGTTGGATAACAATTTGACTGGACATAGTATTCTTGGGACTCAGATTCTCTCTTTCAAAACTTTTATTCTATTTTTTTGCCTGGTTTTGAATATTATGTGTGTCGGAGGTCCACCTCACTTTTTATTCTTATAGGATACTTGTTTTTTGTACCAAGATGCCTATGCAGTTCTTTCTTCATCCTCAAAGTTTTACATTTTTAGCCAGGCATCTTTGTTTGTGATGGCTGCTGATAACAAACCTAGTGATACAAGACAAACAAATGTCTTATCTCACAGTTGTGTAGGTCAGAAGCCCAGCAAATTTGGCTGCATTCTCTGCTGCAGTTCCTGTTAGGCCAGAATCAAGGTGCCTCTTAGCCTAAGGTCTTTTCTAGAACCGTTAGGTCATAGTCCACCTCCAGGCTCGTTTGGGAGTTGGCAGAATCAGTTCCATGCAGTTGCAGAGCCGACATCTCCATTTACTTGCTGGCTGGGGGGTTGCTCTCAATTTCTCGAGGCCGCCTGCACTCCTTAGCTCTTGGCCTCTTACCTTTGAGCCTGAAGCAGCGGTTGAGTCCCCCCCGTGCTCCATATCCCTCTTGTTTCTCGTGCTGCTGCATCTCTCTGACTCCAGCCGGAGGAGTTTCTCTCTCCTTAAGGACGCCTATGATTAGATTTGTCCATGGGGATAATCCAGAATTGTTCCCCATCTCAGAGTAACACCTGTGAAGTCCCTTTTGCCATGTCTCGTAACATAGGCACACGTTCTAGTGGTGAGGGCATGGGACTACTGGGGGGCCATTGTTCTGCTTACAACTCTGGGCTTTTATGTTAATCATTTTTATCACTTTTTCCTGGAAAAGAGTGTACCCTTTCAGGTGTATTTTCGTGACTTTTCATACTTTACTTCTGAACACCGTTTCTGTTTCATATGTTGGAATCTCTACTTGAAGAATCCAGTTACCTTCAACATTGGATTGCTCAGGTTCTCTGTATCGCTTTGTCCCTAAAAATTATGTTTTTGAAAATCAATTTTATAGAGGCATAGCTTACATACAATAAACTGTGTCTGTTTAAGATGCCCCATGGATAAGTTTCGACAGACGAGCCTGCCCGTCAAACCCCAGCCCCACTTGAGATACAGGACTTCCGGTCATCACTCCAGAGGTGTTCTTTGTCCTCATTCCCCCACTCTGATTGCCCCAGTAGCTTCTCTCTCCCTCTCTGTCACCTCTTCATCCATTTCCAAGTCTTGCCTCTCTGTTACTAATTTGATCTTCAGGCATGTTTCCTCTGTTTTTTTTTTTTTTTCCTGGTTCTGAATTACTTGTTAGAAGAGATTTGTCACGATAGCGTTGTTATGTTTCAGTGTGTTTCCTTGACTCTGCAGTTTTACACTGTATTCTGTTGTTTTGTCATCTCACCTCTAAGGGCTCACGTTAGCGGACTGATGGTCTTTTTAACTTCTTCCATTGTGCAAAGATATCGGGAACACGCTCTGTTCCTCTGGTTATGTTTTGCTCACACTTGGATCTTCAAATGTATTCCTCTCTTCCCTCTTAAAACAAATTACTGGGAATGACGGACAAGTTTCTGAATTGTGTGAACACTGTAGTATCTTTTATTTAAATAAAAAATAATACCTAGAAGAAAATCATGCTGAATTATGCATTATTATTCTTTAGTTGCCATGGATTTTTTTCATCCCAAAATCATTGATGACAGCTTGGACATCTAATTTTTAAAAGAACTTTTAAAAGGATCATTTATAAACCAACTTGAAACATACAGGAAACTCAAGAAAACATTGAGTCTGACCATCCTTTGCCCCGTTAGGAGTAGAGGGGACCTTCCCCACTAACCCCATCTCTGCTCAGGATTCTTAATCACCAAGACACAGAAGTCCAATGTCAGTGAAAATATCTACTTCCCAAATCTTAAGTCTAGTCTGCATTACTAAGGAGAAAAAATTAATGACCTTAAGGTAGAGAATGCACATGATTAGAAAATTTAAACCTTTTAAAAGTATAGAACACTCCAGTTCTTGACACTTGCAATTGTTTCCAGAGAAGAGAAATTATACACAAACCAGCATTTATAGATATATATGCTACATATATATACACAGTATGTAATATATGCTATATATATATATACACACTGCTAAACCCTTTTTTGTGTTTAGACAAAAGAGATCATGGTATGTGAACTTCCCCATACTTATATCACTTAACAGTCCTTGAGAGAACACTATTCCTTATCAGTTCATACAGAGAGACTCATGTCCTTTTAAATGACTGCTTATTGGTTATTATACAGAGTGTCCCCTTTCCAGCTCTGCCATGAGAGTAGCAAAGAAAGAAAAGAGTGTCAAATATTATCTGTCCTGGGGGAGCTGAGCAAGCCCTCTCATGGAATATGAGGATTGGAGAATAGAGTTCCCCACTAACAATTTTCAGCACAATGAACAAGATGTTTTGTGTTCATTGATATTTCTTTGTGGGACTCATATATAGCAGTGGTGTTTCATTCTGCTGATTGGAGATGTGCTATTGTGGACAATTGTAATGACATCTTGCCTGGGCAAAGAAGGTTGGATGACTGTGAAAACCTCTCTTTCTGAAGTTTCGAACATCAAGCTTTGGAACTGCAGTTGAAACAAACATCTCAGTGGCATTTTCTTAAGTTATTTAGAAGTACATTATCCCATGGATGGGGTCTATATTCACATAAGTTTATGAAATGATGCACATAATATTCCTATCTTAAGTATTTCTAGTACACATTCATATATCATTGGGAAAAATTTGTACTGAATAAATAAGTCTGTTGAACATTACTGAACTCAAAGTTTTCAAAACTTACTATTCTGTCGCTGAACATTTCCTCCTCTGTCACTTACTAGTATGTCATGATACAAAGTGTGGCTTCAGAGTATCTTAAATGCATCTGTCCCTACTGATTCTGTGTTTTTCAGTTCAGTGCAAGGGTTCACCGCAGGACCAGATAGTAAATATTTCAGGCTTTACAGGCCAGACAGCCTCTCTCACAAAAGTTCAGTTCCACCGTGTAGCACAAAAGCCGCCATCAGCGATAGGTGGACAAATGAGCATGGCTGTGTTCCAGTACACCTTTAATTATGGACACTAAAATTTGAATTTTTATGTGATTTTCACATATCACAAAATATTATTCTCCCTTCCCTCAACAATTTAAAAATGTAAAAATTATTCTTAGCTGATGAGCTACGTGAAAACAGGCGGGCCAAATTTGACCTGCAGGTCAGAGCTTGATGACCTTTGATTTAGTGGATAACAATCCAGGATAATAAATAAATGTTTTGTTCAACCAGATTGTGCAATACCGTTTGTATTTTCAGGAGAGTCAGAAGTTTCCTGTATTTGTATGTTAAACATATAAGAATATTAAAGCTTCATCTACTCTGTAAAAAGCATTTAAATTATCCTACAATTTAGCTCCTGAAAATTGAGACAGTTTATTACCACTCTGCCTACTACAAAGGATAAGCTTAATAAGGATTTACTGAATAAATATTGGTAAGAATCTCCATATTATAAAAGAAATCAGGTTAGAAACTATCTCTACGTGATGGCGTATTTATTACTAAATCTTAAAGAAAACGTTTGTAATGATGTTTCACAAAGGTCATAGCACAGAATTTGAGGTACGAGTGGGTGCAGAAGTGGAGTGTATCTTTAGTGAAGAATTCTTCCTGTTGCTAATAAGATTTAAAAGTTTGTTAACTGCATAATTGACCGTCAGTGAAAGTGTAGCCTTCCAAGTGTGTTGCATCGCCGTCTGAATGGAGCTAGTTATTTTTGCCTTCATTGAATTCTTGTCACTCCTCCTTTTTTGGCCTATGTTTAATGACCGTCATTGTTCTTCTCTGGTGGCTCCCTGGTTTTCCCCAGGTTCATTCCAGAACCCTGGTCAGCCTGCAGCGCCACCTGTGGGCCAGGTGTTCAGGTGCGAGAGGTGAAGTGCCGTGTGCTCCTCATGTTCACGCAGACCGAGACTGAACTGCCCGAGGAGGAGTGTGAAGGCCCCAAGCTGCCCACCGAACGGCCCTGCCTCCTCGAAGCGTGTGATGACAGTCCGGCCTCCCGAGAGCCAGATGTCCCTCTCCATGAGGACAATGAGATGACTTACGACTGGGAGTACGCTGGCTTCACCCCTTGCACGGCAACATGTTTGGGGGGTACGTGAACCTTTGCTTGAGAGACAGTTACATTGCGTGTTGCTGATGGTTTGAGAAATTACTAAGTCAGGAAAGCCAAAATATGCAAATGAGCAAAGTCTAAAAGAGGAAGTCATTCAAGTAACTGAAAACTATGCTTTTTTTTTTCTCTTATTTTTTTGTAGTGATTATAAAGGTAAAGGGTAGTGGGACCTGATCAAAACAATGAATGTATGTTCCTTTGGCCTAAGAGTCTGCACAGCTGTGATGGGGAGGGGGGTCACTGGTTAATATGGAATAAATAGCAAAATGTAGAATGGATAAACTGAGGCCATCGTGTGTATAAATCAGTCTTACAGAGTGGGGTAGCCTGGAATTGTTGTGTCTGATGCAACTCTCAGAAGTCATCCTCAGGAATGTTTACGTTCATGTTTGCACACGGGGCCAGCAACCAGTGCAGAGCAAACTAATCACCATGACTTATGTTTGTGTAGATATCAGGTAACACACATAGCCAGGAAACCCTGTCAGGATTGGAAAGTAGCTGTGTAGCCAGCTGACCCCATTAGGGTGAGAAGTTGGCAAAGTAATCGATAGCTTTTCTAAGAGGACAGAAGGGATGAAGCTCAAAGCACAGTCATGGAGCTCAGTCATCGATATCTGGAGGGGCGGCTGCTAATTGGAATTAGCAGGGAAAGGCTGGCGTGGGTATAAAAGTAGTGAGTTCACACGCTTACAAAGGGAGTTCCTGTCTGAATGTTCCTGTGTTTTTGTGTGTATGAGTATTTGCTGGGAGTGATTTGGTAGCCGAGTGGACTGATGTTTGAGGTCATGATGTAGTATTGTTTTATTGTACTGCTGATGACAATATGCCACTATTTCATTTAGGATGTGTACATATATATGAGTGATATTGATACGTGTGATATTGATACGTGTAGGTGTACTCTGTTTGCATATTGGAGTGCAAGAATACCTTTCTGCAAATGGCAAAATGGGAATGAAAATCGAATTGGCCCACGCTGGGCTTGTTTTAGCACACTCCCCGAGGAGATGTGTTCCTGACATGCTACATTAGCAATTGCTATTTTGTTTTCTCCAAATCCCTTCACATCATGACAGGCCTTGAGCTGTAGTTTCTTCCAACTACTCTTGATATAATTGGTCACTTCCCGTCAGGCTCCAGTGACGTTTATGATGCCCTTCATACAGCCAAATGGCTTTCAACGGTCCTTAATCTCTACCAGCTGCCTCCTTACCCGGTTCCTAAAAAGAACGCACCTACTTGGAGTGCTGTAAAACTTACATTGTAACACCAAGCAGGGCACTGTTCTTCAGATCCATAACATACTACACATCCCTCTCTTTCATTACCTGGGCGTTTACAGTAGTACCCACTCAGTCACACCAGCTAATGCAGGGAGAAAAATATATATATTAACTGTTCTCAATGTGATCCTAGGCATGCATCTGTGTACCTGTGCGTTTCTGAAACAAAAAGCATCACAATATACAACATAGCATGTGCAAGGCAACACTGTGTGAAGTGGGCCTATTTTTCCCTTTTATGGATGTAGGTATTGGGTTATAGTAGTTTTGTAAGAGGAATTGGAGGTTTCCATACCTTTAAATAATCTTGAATAGTTTGTGTCATAGAAACTGTTCAAAATGTTTGAAAGAGCTGATGCCCACAGCTGTCTAAATCCAGCCCTTTTTCCCCCTCATGGGGGCAAAAAAAAGGGGAGCATTGTGGCTCCATCTTTAATACCATTTTCAAATGCCCCTGCCACTTATTATTATATTCAATCTCAGTTCTTAGTGTTTAAGTAAATTCAGTAATTTAGGTTTGTTCAGGAAAAAAGTCATCCATTCACAAGGATATTAAAATTTATTTTCTAGAGGTGTTCATCTGGTCTCTCTCCGTTCTCTCACCACAGATAATGTGTAATCTATTTACTCTTTGGCCTAAGACTTTTAAAAAATTCTAATGGATGGATTTGGGGGGTTAATTGTTTACTATTCATTTATAGTCAGACCATATTATAGCTGGAGAATGTTACCTGCATAATTTATGACTTGGAACTTACTGCAGTTTTCTTTATAGACTAACAGAGGATCAATGTTTGTTAATGTTCCATGGATGCTTAAAAAGAGCATATTCTATCTATTTCTAGGCCCCAAGGCAATTTGACTATTAAATCAACATAATTTTCTTATTTAATTTATTTGTCCATATTTATTTTACAACGTAATATATTAAATATTGGATGGCATATTGAAGACTCCAACTATAGATTTTGTTTATTTCTCCTGGTATTTCTTACACTATGTGTATTGTGTTCTGTTATTTGACATGTTGAACTAGTCAAGACTCTTGTTTGCAAATGATAGAAACCCAACTCAAACTAATCTAAACCAACAAAAAGGAATGTATTAGCTCATTTATTGGCTCCACTTCTCCTCTGAGAGTCTGTGATTTTACCCTTTAATTGTTAATTTATTTCTTGATGAGACTAAACATATATACTATATATATATATATATATACACATATATATTTGGCTAAAAAAATGACCCTTTTATGATACCACTGTAAAATGTGAAGTAAAGGATGTTGCCTCATGCTACAAAAGCAATTTGTTAAAAAAGGATGCCAAAGTTTCAACATTTGATTTATTTTATGTTCTTGATGGATAGTTGTAATTATTACCTAAATTCTGTTAAGTATAAGATAAATTTATTTTATAATTTTTTTCTTTTTTTAACTTTCATTTTTGAAGATAAATATTCGATCAAACCTCCTAAAGTGAAAAGTGTCAAAGTCACATTGTAGGACCAGCAGGTGAGATGGGAGATATTTTGTGGCCATCTTTGGAAAATACATTGTATCTCAATAAGTATCCTAAATCTTCTATTAAACTTCTAAATTCTTTTCAGTAAACTTGCTTTAAATGTGTTGTGAGTATTGTATTATAAAATTCCATCCAAAGTGGTTACAATTGTGCTTTAGGGCTCACCCACTCAGAAAACACTCCAAAGTAGTCTCTGAATATATTTTCTATAGACTTTTTATTACAAATTAAAATATATTTGAAAGATAACTGGATAACATTTGTCAGATGTAAAAAAATGAAACCTACTAGAAAATAAACATTTTAAACCCCCATAAGGTAACTAAGGAAATTTTGACATTTGCAAATAAGAATGAGAGTTAATTTAAGTTGTAGTAATGTCTTCTTACGTCTCAGGTTAGGCAATGTTTATTTTAAAAGTTCATGGAAGATACGTGCAGATTTAAGACTGCATCCTGCCATGGCAGGGAACATAAAATTACAACTGAAGACAGCAGGAGAAAATTTATTGGAAAGAACTGAACATCACAAATATATATTATAAGTATTCGGGGCCAATACCACATCCTGTTAAATACTGTAAAACGGTTGAATTGAAACATGGCATTTGGAAAAAGAACCACAACCTTGTAACATAATAGAATACACATTCTTGCATGAAAGTGAATACATTTGCATATCAAATAGCATATTTAAGTTGCTGTTAAAGGTTTTTATGTGATTTTTTTAAATCAAAAGTTTGATTTATATTTTGTGCAATTCTGATTTCTCAATAATTCTTTTTTGTCTCAGCGGAAAAAGAATAGTGGTTGAGAGCATGGGTTTGGGGGTCGACAGATCTATCTGGCCTCAAAGGAAAAATATGCTTGTGAAAGTTCATATTTGCACATGGAGCAGTTGCTGCTTTTGGAAGTAGTTTATGTTGCACTTTTGAATCCCTAGAGTACAAAGGAAAGACCACTGAATTAGGAGGCAGGGACTGTAATTTTTAGTTTTGAATCTACCACTTTTTTGCTGCCTTAAGTTCTCTGTAAACCTCAGTTTCCTTATTATTAATATTAAATTAATAAAATGGAGATATGATATCATTCTTTCCACATCACAGATTATTTTGGGCTCAACTAATATATTTGACAGCACTTTGTACAGGGAGGTATTGCTGTTGTTTTGCTAGCAATAGAAATATTACTAATTATAGTAATAGTGAGCAGGAACTCAAACTGTAATGAAAATTTTGAAGAGTTATATGTCAGATTTAGCACCTATGCAGTGCTATAGAAAAGATGTTATTCTTAGCTGCTGATATGAAAATTCCTCTTTGGGAAGTCATTGTGTACGTTTGGAAGGAACACCTTGCTGAGTACATCTGGAATGCAGAGAAATCTGAGGCTGGGTGGGGGTCGGGATGCTCCTGAATGTCCCAAGGGGAATAGGTTTGGGGTGGAGGGAGTAGAGGGACTGAGTTTAAAAGGTAAGTGAGGGCATATCAAAGACTGGGAGACTTCAGACAATGCAAAGTTGTTTGCTCCCAGGCACAAAATGCAGCCTGCAGCCCCATGATAGTCCAAAAAGCAGTGGTCTAAAAATGAAGAGACCCAAGACCCTATTTTCTTTTGTTCCATAATAAGTTATTCTATGTCATTTGATTTTTTTCCTCTTTCTAACTTTCAGGCCATCAAGAAGCCATTGCAGTGTGCTTACACGTTCAGACCCAGCAGACGGTCAATGACAGTTTATGCGATATGGTCCACCGTCCTCCAGCAATGAGCCAGGCCTGTAACACGGAACCCTGCCCCCCCAGGTATGTGCTGTCTGGTGCTCCCAGGATATACCGTGTCTGGGTGGTAACATCCTCACCTGTAGAGAAACCCACCTGTGTGTAGAGCCTTGCAGGTTCATCCCAGGTGGATCAGCTCAGCCTGCTCCTGTGCTCTCTCTTTTCTGTTTAAGTCTTGCACCAGCCAGATTGTTGCATAGAAGCTCAATGCAGCCTTGTTGAATGCTCTTTAGTCTGATTTTTGTTTGCATCAAACATGAATGAACGTAAACTGGCCTGCTGGCACAACCATGAGGCCAGTAGCCTTGTTCTCTTTCTGCTCCCTGTCTCAAGGGCACTTCTTCCCCTAATGTCCCATCACAGAGCGCAGGAACTGAGATGGAGGTAACACTGGTACAAGCAGGTGCTTAATCCTTACTTGTCAAAGGACTGATTGATCTCCTGTTTGATATCGAACTCACCTAATGTGATTCTACCTTTCCCGCTGACTTGCTCTGGATCTCAGGTTGTAGAGTGGAGTGTCATCAGCCCCAAAGAATATGTGAAGGTGACTTCTTTTTTGGGCTCCTTGGTTTGAAAGGTTGGCTTAAAAGTTAATTGGCTTCCTTAGTTAAGTCCCTGTAAGATCCTGGGGAATTTTGTCAGAAGGGTGGCAGGTTTCTCCCATGTCCCCTGTCCCTGGTGTTGCTGGCTATAAAGGAGGATCCTCAGCATCATGGTTTCTCACAAAAGACCTTTCTGAATCTAGCCCTCGATCTTCCCCTCCTTTGTCCCTTGCCCTTATGATCTTGAACACTCTTCTGCGATAAGGATTAGTTGCCAGAAACTGAGCCTGTTCCCAGTCTTTGCCAGAGTTTCTCTTCTGCCGCTTAGTAATGATATTGCCCATCTGATAAGGTACCTTTATTTGCTAAAGGTGAGTTCTGCTATGTCTAGCATTTTAAGTAACTGAGGAATGTTCTCGTGTCCTCCTGCCATACTGGACTAAGAATAAGTGTATTGTATGTTTATGCAGGAAATAAGCTGTGCTTCTAGAAGTCTCTTGACCCTTTTTATTTTGATTCCATGATCTGTTGGCTGTGATGTAGAATCTGCTGCCTTGATGGCAGGAGGATGATGCAGGTGGGGATCGAATAAGTGAGGCCGCCTTAGAAATCAGACCCTCCGCACCCTGGAGGTGGGCACCCTCCCCTGTGAGTCTTATTCTGTCACCTGCAGAGTCTCAGGAGGAAGCCAGCTCGAATGTGTGCCATACCTGCCATGAGATGGGCACAGAGTTTCATAGCCGTTTCTGTATTTCTCACTTCCACGGTAGCCTAAGGAAGTACTGGGAACCTCTTGGCTTGTGTCAGAGCCACCTTGCTGTGCTTAGCTGCAGACTTACCTGGGTGGACAAGGTCCAGACACAGCACAGGGAAATCTGCCTCCCAGCCACCTCCCACCCCCAGGCTGACTGCGTTCCAGAGTAATCCATGCCGCGATACTGATTGCAGAAGAGACAATGTGTAGGAGGGGTTTTAGGAAGGTTTGCTCTAATGAGGGGTCAGGACATCTGCTTTGTCAAGTGTGTCCAGAGCTTTCCAAGAACATCGAGTGTACGGGAGTAGTGTTGGCTGTATATCCACTTGGAATGACCTTTTTATCTTTAGAGAAATGTCATTCGTGCTGAGTGTATAAACCTTAGTAATCCGGATTACTTATCTAGGTTTCTCAGTTTTCTCTTATTCTACTATTGGCACCACCGAACTAGGTATTTTTGGAAAAGCTGGGGTCTCTCTTTTCCTCCCCTGCCACCTCCCTCCCCTGAGCAGTGAAGATGGAAACAGAAGACCACCTGCCTGAGCAGGGCCAAGGCACAGGCAGACGCAGGGACGGGGAAGCATAGTTTTATTTCTCAACATATTTTCCCATGAAATTGGAATTATGTGCTACATCATTCTGTAAACTGTTTTCTTAAACTTAGTGTTGGGATGGAGCAGGGGCAGATGTTAAATAAACAAAGCCTCAAGAGCAGGAATAATGTGAGGGCTGAAAAACAGACTGGTGGGCTGGGGGTGGGGGTTAGTGCGGGTGGTGGGAGCAGTCCTGTCTGAGGAAGTGACACAGTTGAAACTCGAAAGACAAGTAGGAACTGGCCAGGAGAAGTGCAGAGGAAAGAGTGTTCTGGGCAGAGAAAATGCTATGTGCAAAGGCCCTGAGGAAAGAAAAAGATCAGTGTGTGCAGGACCTGGACAGAAAGGAAATCCATGTGTCATGGATGAGATCAGACTCGGGCAAGGGCTGTGGTGAGCAGTCAGTGGGAAGCCATTGGAGGGTTTGAGCAGTGAGGTGATAAATCACATTTACATTTTAAAAGGATTACGCAAACCCTGAAATGGGGAGAACAAGGGTGGAGACAATGAGATCAATTATATTTTTTTAAAATAATTACTTTAAACCAGGAACCAGCTCACCACAATTCCATTTGCATGTCTTCCATTTAAAGCTTGCTACGTGTGGATCTGCACATCTTACTTCCTTTTTGCCATTTATATGATACCAACAAAATTCTTCATCAACGTAGTTGCATCCGTTTCTGTATTCGTAGCCATGAGTGTCATCGAGTCTCCACTGTCTTTGCTAGAAATGCTCAGAGTGTCCTGCAGAAACACAGCTTCCCAGGGTTTTGCAGAGGTGTTTGAAGACTTCTGTAATCCATAAATCCTTTTCTGTGGACTGTTTTTAAAACAATGACATGAGTGCAAAAATTTCAACATCAGCACCCTAAGTCGCCTCTGCTCCGTGAAAGATACTGTTCTTATTATTAATAATAAGCTCACATTCCTTCACAGATGTGGTAATAAATAATCAATAAGTGTTCTTGTTTTCTGTACATGAAAACTGAATTTGAACATTTTAGGTAGTTGGTGACTTGCCCGCAAACACACAGTAAATAAATTGTTTGCTACAAGTAAAGCCAAACATAGAGCTTTTCTCATCAGCTGTCGTTGAGTCCAAACCCCACCTTGTCTAGATGGAGAAATGGACGCGTGGGAGCCCGCATGGCATGCTACCGGCAGAGGTGGTCTCCTGATTTCCAGCCCCTCTACTAGCTAGCCCTTTTGTCTGCACTACCAGTGCTCTTTTTCTGGAAATGATCTGGAATTTGTACAGACCTTACATGGTGACTGCAATTTGGCCAAGCATGAAATTCTCGTAGCCATTAGCAAAGAAGCATAAAAAGAAGAAAATACAACCCAATACACTGGTGCGTATTTTATTTCTAAATCCAAGTCTTATTCCAGAATGACATGAAGCTTGTCTTTATCAGAGTTCTGTCCTCTGCTTCTAGCCAACCAGCAACAATAATGAAACAGAACATGAAAATAAGGGCAACAGAAAAGACACTTCAAATGAGAGTGATCTGCATATCAGAAGATGAAAAGAGGCACTGAGAACATTGATGAAACTCACAATTTTATTTTATTTTTAGTTATTCTGTCATGCTCTTGCCCTGAAAGTGAAGATAGCGATAATGTGTCATCATGTAATATTTTTCCAAAAAATGCCAAAGTACAAAACAATTCACAAGTCATTCTCTGTTCATTCTAAGAAGTAGTGCACACAGCTGCCATTATCACTGCAATTATGTTCAAAATAAGATAACTTGATTTCATAATTTTTCTTTTAATGTTTTAAGACAAAGTCCAAATCAAACATTTTTCCCACTTTACCGTGAAATTCAAGTCCCTTATTAAAGTAGATTCTCATTATGTGGCCTTTTCTGGTTTCAGTTCTCCGATCACATGAACCTGGCATTCTTGACAATTTACCTCTCAATACTTTGTGACTCCATCCTGTTCACGTCTAACTGCCACTGCCTTAATTCAGATACGTTTTACCTAAGCTGTCTCAGTAGTTTCTAGATGAATTCCTGCCTCTTCTCTCCTGCTCTCATCCGTGTGCACAGGCACGACTACAAAAGTTCTGTATTTTTCTAAATTGTGGAGTGACCCTGTGAACCTCCTACGTACAACCCTTCAGTGACTTTCCTTTACCTGTGGATTAAAATCCACATTCTTCTCTTTGGCATATATGTTAGTTTCCTGGGGCTGCCATAGCACAGTATCACAAACGGAGTGGCTTAAAGAACAGAAATTTACTCTCTCACAGATCTGGAGACAAGACATTCAAAATCAAGGTGCCGGCAGGGTTGGTTCCTTCTGAGGCCTGTGAGGGAGAGTTTGTTTCATGCCTCGCTCGTGGCAAATAATAGCCTCTGGCACTCTTTGCGTGTGGATGGCACTGCCACTGTGGTTTCATATTGTTTTCCTTGTGTATGCCTGTGTGTCCAAATGTCTCCTTTTCATGAGGACACCCCTCCTATTGGATTAGGGCCTGCTATAACGACCTCCTAACGATCATCTGCGAAGACCCTCTTTCCAAATAAGGTCACAGTTGCAGGTACTGGAGGTTATAACTTCAACGTATTTTGGGAGGAAACAATTCACCCCATAATAACATATAAATGTCTTTGTGACTTTGGATCTAACTCTTAAGCCACATCTCCTGTCACTACTACTGCATGCTTAAATACACACACGCACGTTTGCCGTGAGGAATTTTCTCAGCAGCCGCACTAAATTAAGCACCACGACCCGTGCTCACACTCATTCCTACCTTCTGGGCCTTTGCACTTACTGTGCCCTGTGCCTAAAGACCTTCTCTGCTGTGAACAAAGTTAATTCTCTCCTGTGAAAGTAATCACTGGCTCTCTTCTTACCAGCAAAATGAAGTTCAACAGAATGTGAAATAGGATCCTAATCTGATCCTAACCTAATTGACACAGGAGAACTCTTAATAGTTGCATTTTTCACTCACATCTTCAAACTATGTTTAGTCCTTTTGCAGTTATTCTCATGTCCACCCATGAGTAGCGTGAAAGGCTCAGGGTTTACTTTTCTTCTGTGCTTGACCTGCCCAGGAGGTCAAGGCAGGGTTGAGTTTTGTTTGCAGTATTCTTCGTTGCTCACTAACCCAGAATGAGATTGAACAAGGAGTCTGGAAACTGCTTCTCAAGGCTGCTGGAGAAAGCACACTGGTTTATTGATGCATCAGCCTATGTGTGATGTGCCCTTTCCTGCATCACCCTGCCCCTGCAAGAGTTCCTGCACCCTCCCTTCCTCAGCACTCTCTCGCCCACGGAGCCTCCAAGCTAAGAATAATAAAGCAGACAATATGTCTTGGCCACTTTGCAAAATTAAGAGTCTGTTTTTATGTGAAAGGAAATACTATTCCTCATTTCAAAGTTGCAAATTTAATAAACTTTTCAAAGTTTGAGAGTTATATTGGAAAAACCCCAGCAGAGACAAAGGTTTGGTGCCAAAATAAAGGTAAGTTTACAAAAATGTTTTAGGTTCTAAAAACCAGTGGTGTAGGAATAACAGGAACAGGGTGTTGCATAATATTTTCCATACAAATATTTACTGACTCCAAGGGCAATAGCAGTAAAATATCACTCCAGGGTGAAATGTACCACTGAGATTGGGTTGGACAGCCAGTGGATCTTTATTTACCCGAAGGCGACTGCGTTTGATGTATTAGCCTGGACTCTCCAAGGTGGGGTGTTGCGTGTTTATTTGCTCTTATGGGGTTATTCCTCCAATCTATCCTATAACTGCTGAGTGACGGCTATTTATGGAGTTTGCTTTTTCCAGGAGAGAGCCAGCAGCTTGCAGAAACATGCAGGGTTATATAATGGTCCCCTCGTCTGAGGAGAGCCTTCTCCTCTAACAGCATTCGACACTGCCAGGGAAAGAAGTAGGAAGGCAGCAGGCAAGAGTGATGTGTTTCTGCACCAGCTTGTTACCCATTTTTTGAATATGAAAGAGAATTCTGTATTTAGTTTGTTTTCTGTTCATAAGAAATTGTTACCTATTTCTGAAATTAAAATAGTTCCATTACCAGTTCCTTGTGATTCTAACTGATTCTTCTCACGGTAGACTTTCTCAAAGGATGATCATCCTGAAGCCACTCCATATAACTTACATATTTAAGCTGAATTGTTTTAATGATGAAACAGAAGCCTTCTAATTATTGAGCCATGTACTCCAATTGTCATCAAAATATGACCCACGTGTCTACTGTTGGTGACTTCTCTCACTTCCAAAGCTACTGGAATTTAGATACTATCAATTATAGTCTAACTCATTAATAGACTTGCGGTTAAGATGGTGTTGTAACTTCACGTTCTGCTCCAAATACAGATCAAGGATAAATGTGGTATAAAAATCATGTAAACAGCTACTGGGGCTGGCAGGGGGTGGGAGTGTGGAGTGGTGAGTGGGACTGCACCTGTGGTTCTTCCAGGCTTCAGGCCCCAAGCGGATGGGGCAAATGAGAGTTCGACTGCTATGGACAGTAGGCATTGAACATCTTTCTTTTGATTCAGGAGAAAGGACCAAAGTTCACTGCTTCTTTGTAAAAGGAAGCAGAAAAAAGCTACTGCTGATTACAGCCCGAAGCCTTTGTTTCTGTGAGGCTGCTTTCCTGGGGAAGTGGAAAAAGCAGACACAGATAGAGCCCTGTGACCAGATACTGCCCCTATCTGCTGTTGGTTGGCCCAGCGATTGGATCTTCAGTGTCCCTACAGTTCTTCTGTGCCATGTTGTCCATGTGAGATTTGACTGTTGCCTAGAGACCCTGGAGAGCTAGGCGGGAGTGAATAAAACGGTAGACGGGGAGAGGTCCGAGAGAAAAGGATCAAGGGAGGTGGAGGGAGAGAGTCCCCTCCCTTCAAACTGAGCCTGCAAAATGAAATTCCAAAGCACATGAAGAAATCTAAGACTAACAAAAATAATCAACAGATTCAACAGTTGAAGATGAATTCACTCCAGATGAAATGAAATACACGAACAATCTGAAGACAACTTTAAACTAATTGTTATTAGGATCTTGAGACATAAATTAGTAAGTAATATCCTATTAAAGAACTAGATAGTATGAAATAGAAATAGCAATAAAGTATAAAATAGAAATAGCAATGTAATAAAAATAGGTGAGTATTAAAAAGAACCAATTAGAAAACCTAGAAATGAAAACAGTCAATGAAATAAAAGAATAATAGAGACAATTAAAGAAAGAATTAGTGAAGATAGTGCTGAAGAAATCAAATGAATCAAAGCACAGAAAGTTGATTATTTGGGGAAAGGGAAAAAAATTAAAAAATACTTAAGTAATGTCAAAGAAGCAAGATATGAAATAAATTGTTTACTAAACCTTAAGAAAAAAATATCCACTCTTAGTATCAAGAAAAATAAGTAAAAATAAGTCCCCACATTTATACATAACAGTGAAACTGCAGAAAATTGGAGATAAAAAGAAAATCTTAAAAGTGACCATACCTGAAAAATGGATTAACTTCAAACAACTTATCAACAACTGGAGTTTCTGTAATACAAAGGAATAATTCCTTCAGAGTAGTGCGGGAAAATCATGATCAACCTAGAGCTAAGCTTGCTGAACTGTTATTTGAGGTATGTGAATGTGCATGTCCATTTCTAGTTGCATGACGAGGGACCAGGTAGCCTGAAAGACCTTCTGCTAATGACATCTAAAATAGTGGGTAAAATATGTGAAAACATAACTAAGCTTGTAAGAAAGTAAGGGAAATACTCAGAAGCCAAAACAAGTGGAGGCAGGCATCTAGAGTGGTGATCCAGTGTTCCACGGGGCCGGCTGCCTATCCCAGTAACCTAGACGTTTCAGCTTTAGCAGTTTTGCCTGGCAGATGGACAATCCTTGGACCTGCAGAAAGGGAGGAATAGCATGGAAATCCTCACACCAAGCCAAGGTCTACCTCAATGAAAAGGCAAATTCAGAGGTGAAATCCATCCTGTAAAGAGAGTTTGCAAGGAAAACTATCTGTCTTGGCTTTGCCTCTGAATGGAAGGAATCAAAAGGCTCCCCTGAGAATCTAAAGTAGCCCTTTATGTGTGTGTGGGGGGGTTATATTTATGCTAACTATGTGATGCAAAAAATTAATTCAGATTGGTCTTGACAGATGTAATGCAACTCCTTAGTGGAGGAATGTGTCTTCTATCTAGGCCTTGAAATTTCCACGACCCTCTAATGAGCATGAACTCATAATCAGAAATCAAAAACTCATGAAGAAACAATGTGTGAGAGTCAGTGGGGGGAAAACAGAATCAAATACACAGAGTATCATATATTGGAATTACCAGGTACAGAATATGAAATAAGTTTGTTTAAAATATTTAAATGTATAAAACAGAAAATTGAAAATTGAAGTTAGGAATAACATACTATTAAAAACCTGGAAGATTTTTTAAAAGAACCAAATATTAAGTTGAACCATATGGAACTTTCAATTTGACTGGTTAGAAATGGTCAAATATTGGCAATTCATATGGGTCAACTAATAGAATATCCAGAAGTTAAAAATACAATTTATGAAATATAAAAGTTATGGGCTGGGGCAAACAGGTAAACTGGAAGAGAGATCTGAAGAAATGACCCAGGATCAAGCACAAAGAGTAAATGAGATATGTAAAACAGGCACAAGGGGTTTGAGAGATACAAAGGAAATACTGAGAAGGCTTATCGTACGTCAAAGTGGAGTTACAGAAGGAAAGCAAGGAGTTAATATTCAAATAGACAGTAGCTGAGAATATTTATTAATTTATGAACAGTCTGAATCCTAAGAAAGAGACTTTCTCTCAAAAACAAACAAAAAACAAAAAAATAAAATAAAAATACCATCACTTAGAGATCATCACTGTTGACATTTTGATGTGTAATTATCCATACTTTTTTCTACATACATTAATAAATTAATAAAAAATAAAATTACACTCTGTAAGCTATTTTGTGACCTCTTTTCTAATAAAAATATATCATGAATGTATTTCTATGTTGATAACTATACATCTACTTTATTTTAATGGCTGCTGGCATTGTGCTGCGTGAATGGACAATTATTTATTTTGCCTTTTATTGTTAAGCATTTAGATAATCTTCCATTTTCTAAAATTTGATATATTTTTTTTTTGCTATTACAAATTATCCTGGAGACCATCCTCCTTTTATGCATATTTTAAGCATTTTAAAATGGTTTCCTTATGATGTATCTCTACAGTGACTTGTTAAGAATTCATGTTCACTAATTAAATATCCACAAATTAAAGTAGCCTTGGTGTATAATTTCTCACCCATCAGATGGCAAACACTTTTTTAAACGATATCCCCAGCGTTGTCATGAGCGTAGGAAACCAGGCGCACAAACGTGGCTGGTGAGTGTGTCAATGGGGAGAATCTTCCTTGAAGGCAACTTGGAAATATGTATTGAAAGCAGCTGCCCTGGTTTTCCATTTTTACAGATGTTTCATGAGAAAACCTGATTTTTCCAAGACCTTATTGGAAAGGAATCACATTATATATATGTTGTAAATCCAATCCTAACATAAAAGAATTTTCTTAGGGGTATCCAAATAATGAAGCCAGGTGCCCTGAAGATTTCCTGAAGTGTGCTTTTAAGCATTTAAAATTTCTTTTGACACCTCTATAAATCATCATTGCCTTGGGACTCTATTCAAAACAAAACCAAGATTTTCTTTTTGATATATGGTGGTAGGACAGGATGGGAACAAGTCTGCTGCTTTTTACTGTGGACCTTCCCAAATGGGTAAGATCTTTAAACACTTTCCTGACATTTCTTGCCTTTAAATACTACATTTCTGTATTTGAATTGTGCATATTGGTGGAGACACCGTGGCGGCAGAATCTGGATACAGAGTGTGGAGTCAGGAAGCCCAGAGAAGGACTTGACATGGTTCATGCTCTGATGGTCGCACGTTGTCTCATTGGATAGCTCATCTTTCCCCGCTTGTTTTTGGGTACAGGTGGCACGTGGGCTCTTGGGGGCCGTGCTCAGCTACCTGTGGGGTTGGAATCCAGACCCGAGACGTGTACTGCCTGCATCCAGGGGAGTCCCCTGCCCCCTCTGAGGAGTGCAGAGATGAAAAGCCCCATACCTTACAAGCGTGCAATCAGTTTGACTGCCCTCCTGGCTGGCACATTGAAGAATGGCAGCAGGTAGGGAGACTGGCCACTCCACAGCCCGTGTGCTTGTGGCCCTGAGGAGCCCTGCCCTGTGCTAACACGACGTGGGCCAACCCGTGGCCTCACCCGCTGTCATCTTCTTAGTGTTCCAGGACATGTGGTGGAGGAACTCAGAACCGAAGAGTCACCTGTCGGCAGCTGCTAACAGATGGCAGCTTTTTGAATCTCTTGGACGAGTTGTGCCAAGGGCGCAAGGCGTCGGCTCACAAGTCCTGCGCCAGGACAGACTGTCCTCCACACTGGGCTGCAGGAGACTGGTCGAAGGTAGGAGCCTCGCTCAACTTTATGGTCCCTTTTCCGCCCCTCCTTTGCTTCCGCCTGTGAGTATTTCCTCCGCAAGATCTGGGACTATGTGGGAGGAGCAGGGCTCCCAGGGTGCTGAATTTAAGGAGTTGCTCACTTACTCTTGGGCCTGCACACAATGACTCGTTTCAGTTTTTACTCAATATTGTTTAGACTGTTCTCATCATCTTTCTCCCAAACCCATCCCTTCTTCTGGAACTACCAGAATCGTAGTGTCCCAGGATAAACTCACATCTGTCTGGTTCCTCTCTTCCTTGTGTCCACTTGTATGGAACCATCTGTTGAAGCCTGGCGACGTCCAGTTTCTGAACACCTTCCGTACCCCGTCTTCCTTTGTCACGCCACTGCTAATCAACCATTCATCATGGCAAGGGTGAATTGCATAGCAAGTAGAATTAATTCTAGTGCATCACTTCAGCGCTGGCAGGACGTGGTGCAGTCTGATAAGGATGCCTTGTTTACCCGGTGGGGGATCCTGAACCCCGTAGCAGAAATAAGATGCTTAAGCTCTCACAGCTGGCAAAGTGGGGGCAGAATCTATTCCTTTTGACTGTACTCCAAGGGCATTTTCTGTTGTCGTGCACTGCCCATCTAACCTCCCTGCCCCCGTGTCACTCTCCCATCTCCAGACTGTCTAGCACCCCAGTCTTCCCATCCCTGAGTCCATCAAGCCACCTGCTTGCTCAGAGTGTTCCATAGGTCTTACCACCTGCAGAATCTCCATTTCATGTGGCCCAGGGACACGTCAAATGGACTCCACTCCTGGGAAGTGGTAAGAAGTGAGGACTCCTGAGTCCTCCCAGACCTGAGGAATCAGAGTCTGCCCTTCAGCAAGGTCCCCGGGTGTTGCCTTGCCACACATGCAAGTTTGAGCAGTGTTTTCCCCACCTCCCTCTCATCCTTGTTTGGGTTGCTCAGCCCTCAAATGTATCCAAGGTAGGAATGGCTCCGAGTGATGACTTCCTTGAGCAAATGCTGCCCTGAGCCAAGGGGAACAGGCAAGAAAAGAGAAGGACATGGAGCGGGCGGGGACTGCGGAGAAGCCAGGCACTGCGTCTCTGGACGCAGCCAGGCAGCCCCCAGCATGACTGCCCTGCTCTAAGACACCAGCTCTGCTTCCCTCTTTTCTTCTGTCCTCTGAGAACAAACAGGTCTTCACAGTTCGATCCTGTCTTGTGGAACAAACTCTTGTCACTGGCCTTTTAGACTGGAGACCAGTGGTGACGTCATTGCCTTCCTCCCGTGTCCTTTCTCTCGGTGAATCGCTGAATTTGCAGTTGCCAGTTGTGTATTGCTATTGCCGCGTTCACGTGGGCTTGCCTCTGCGTCTCTGCTCTTGCTGTGGCTCTCACGTCCTGGCCCCATCTCTCCGTGCCCCTCCTCTGTGAAGTCTCCCACTCCCTCAGTCATCCAACATTTCCCACCTTTAGCTCACAGTCACCCCACTTTTTATTATATTTCTGTGGGTAGCTACTTACTGAGCATCTGCATGGTCTTCCCGTCTGGCTTATAGTGAGTGTCCTTGAGGCCTGTGGCCATGAGGTCGTGGACAGGTCCTTGGACCCTGTAGAGCTCTGAACAAGGACACACTGTTTCTCAAGAGTCTTTGCAAAGTCAGGGAAAATTCAAAGTCGTGTCAAACTGATGATCGTCAGAAAACCTCAGGCCTGCTAGCACAGGAGAGGCAAATCATTCATTGGAAGGGTTTTGCTGGGAGAAAGAAGAGAAAGGAACAAAAGAGGAGGGTACGCAGGTAAGCTGGGGTGGACCCTAGGCAGTTTCCTAGGCAACCATTCATTAGGGCAAAGAGCAAGCTCTGTGTACTCCACGAGGTCAGCCGAGCTCAGTTAAGACGCCCTCCCACTCCCAGGCAAGACCACGGCTCTGGGAAGCCCTGTCTTGGGGGAAGGGCAGGCGTGCACTGCACCCACGAAGGCAGAGCTGCCCAGCTGTGACTTCAAAAGCTGGTGTCAGACTCGACTGCAGTCGGGCACACAACAGGCCGCATGGCAGCTTGGGTTTCCCACTGGATTCAGCTTTTCTCCTGTTAGGTGAAATTTCGTCTCATTTCAAAGCTGCTTTGTTTTGGCAGAGGCTCTGACGCCAAATTGCCACCTTTACCTAGAACGTCTTGCCAAACTAGTTCCTCTGCCAGTGGTGGGGGGGATAGCTCACTGGGGGACAGCTGCCCGTTTTGTGGTTCTGGATAAGGTCTTTCCATGTTGAGCCTGGCCACCAACCCTGGACACGGAAAGGCTGGGGAGCCATGCCAGAATTTCCATTCTCCATTGAGCCAGGCCTGGGGCCTGCAGCTGGAAGAGTCCTCGTACCCGACACTGGCACTGTTCACAGCGTGTTTGACCTTTGTCTATCCGTTGGCTCATTAGTTTGCCTTAGTTCCTCAGGTCTGGACCAAGCTTTAGGTAGAGAGGAGCCTCTAGTTCTTACAAGAAAGGAGCTTTGACTCACAGAGGCAATCATGTTCCCAGATGGTGGATCCTCTGATCCCCTTGCCCCTTGCAGCCTGCATGCCCCACCCTTGGACATCCAGCAGCCTCCTCTCATTTTTATTTTCTATACTCTGATAGAGCACTGGACAGTTTTCTCTACTTTCATCTTTCTCCTTCATGGTTTCTTGGTGTTTTAATTTTCCTACTTACCTGACTGTGCCTTTTCTGTTGGCGTCTCTTCTTCCAAATCTCAATATAGGCCAATATTTGATTCTCTGATTTCCATTGCTGCATTTTTCCTCTGTAGTTGATTCTGTGTCCTGGCTTCTCCTCTAACTTGCGTGGGTGACTCTCTGTCTCCAGGAGTCTCTAACCTATGTCCAATACCACATCCCCAGCTGTCTGTATAGGACACATTCTCCTTGTGGGGAGGCACCAGGACCACCTCTTCACTCCATCCCAGCCATCCTCCCCCACTTCCCATCACCACCACCTTTCCAACCCTTGTAATCACCTCTGACTTCTTCACCCCCTATGTTCAGTCACCCACAGTTGCCAACTCTTCGGTCTTGTGATCCATATGCTAAGTAAAAAGGAAGAAATCTCTATAAATGAGAAATTTTATACAGAACAGCTCAAGATAAGTCCAGGATGCATGGATTTTGAAATACAGCATTCTAGTCTTCAATGGAGTTATTAATTATTAATATTAATTATAATTAGTATTAATTATAATTAATATTATTAATTATGATTCATGAAAGCAGTAGGGTGATGAAGCCAGCTCATACTGACTGTGAGGCCCACTTATGATCTCTTCCCTGCTTGGGCTCAGTGACAGCAGATTGATAGCTTGAAATCAGCCACAATGAGAGTATTCAAACCATAGCAGCCGGTAACACGGTCAAGTCAGTCTCTTGTCTCTGTCTCTGTGTCTCTTTCTGTCTGTCTGTCTGTCTCTCTCACGTATTGATGAGCAGTTTCAGCTTATTGATAATGCTTAGCATGGAAATGCCCTCAAGACGTTCCAGTCTCAGAACTTTACAAAGTCTAAGAAGCTTGGTTGGGCTGAAGACTTTTTTTAAAAATCTTTATCTTCATAATTGGTGTTTGGTGGGGCTAGAACATACCTGAAGATCTCTGGGTGAAGATCCGGTCTGCGAATTACCATCCTGCACAGTTAGTTTGGTCTTGATCAAACCTGCTGCTTTCTTTGATCCACATGTGTTCACCCTTCGTTCAGATAGTCCTTCTGTGAGTAAAAGACCACTCCAGCTTCCAAGGTTTATTCTAAAGCCTTCCTTTTACTCTTTTTTGTTCTGTTGTGTTAATTATGAGTTTCTTATTACTACTTACAATGTAGATAACCACTCCTCTACTTGAATAATAATAGTACCTTTTTAGACTCAATCTGACAGTTTTCTCTTATATTTTGACCCGTTCAGCATATGCCCAGTGCATTCAAGTTCATGAAGTTCTGTCTATTCCACTTACTTTAAATCATACACATGCACAGACACACACACACACACACACACACACACAACCTGAATACGCCCTATTTTCCGACTAGACTGTAACTGCCAGAGGGGAAGGACCATTTCTGCACATATTTGTATCCCACTTTGTGCTTGGTGACACCTATTGGCTGAAATAAAGAGACTTATACAAGCTTCCTCTATTCTGAATGTCCCTATTTCCATAGTTCTACAAGCTGACGGTCATTTAATCAGCATTCACTAGGCATTGCTATGGTGATAGCCCCAGGCACAAGGAATCAGACGACCAAGAACACAATCTTCAGGGAGCTCACAGTTTAATGAGGCAGACGGATGAAATAATGTTTACAGTAAAGGTAACCTGTATATACACTGCGTGAAAATCAAAGGGAAACATCTGAGTCTGTCCGAGTCCCAGGAGAGTATAGAAGATGCAACTGTAGAGTTGGGTCCTAAGAAACGAGTGCAGACTGTGTGGAAATGAGACAGATGGGTGTTCCAGGCGGTGACAAGAGTGTGTACAAAGGCACAGATTTGTCAGAGTCTGTGGTGGCTGGAGAACAGGATACACTGAGCAAGGGGGTGAAGGTGAGATGGGAGGAGAGGCTGCAGCCAGACCGTGAAGGGCTTCAGGTATTCGGAGTTATCCTGCAGTCACTGAGGGTGTTATGGACGGTGTTTGAATAGGGAAGTAAAGTGCAAAAATGTTTCAGGCGTGTAATTCTGGCTGCAACATGGATAATGTATTCGAGGAAGAAGGAATTGGAGCTTGAGAGAACGCGTTATGTGGCTGCTGGAATAAAACCAATGAGAATAATGAAGCAGTTGGGATGCAGAACAGAAAATGGTTTCGAAAGGTATTTAGGAAATGTAACTTACATATTTGGTAATTGAACTGGTAGGAAATGAGTGTAAGAGAGGAATGTTCCAGATTTCTGTCCTGGGAAGCTCATGGATGAGATGACATTAATTTTAAAATTAGGGAAGGAGAAGCACATTCAGAAAGTTATTTGAAAGGGAGAGGAAAATGGCTTATTTTTGAAATACATGTAGTTTAAGAGTCTATGAAGGTGTCAATAAAGAATTATAGCTCAGAAGAGACCTGCATTGCAGTCATAATTGTGGAAATCGCCAGCACGTAAGTGGCGATTGAAGCCATGGAAGTTGACTGCTGGGGTATCTGAGAGCACATTACTGACAGTAGTTCCTGGAACAGTGATCGGGGGGCCTCCAGTGGGGCAGAAGCTTGATGGCAGCCTAGTTGCTTAATATCCCCAAATCCTTCATTAAAAAACAAAAAACAGAGCAATTAGGATTGCCAAAGGAAAGGAAAAAAAGCAGATAATTTTCACAGAAGTGATGTAAGTAGGTGAGGCCAAATCACACACAACGGCAGCCACTGTGCAAAAACTGCACATTTAGCAGCTAGGCAGAGATAAAAAAGAGAAAGGAGGGGGCCAAGAGTCATGGACACAGGAATCAAAAATAAATACCATGACAAGGAAATAATCCTGCTCTGCGCAGAACCCTCAGCACGCGGAGCTGAGACCAGTCAGTGAAATTGAGAGAAGATCCAGGTCCCGAGGGTGACTAGGGGCAAGAAAGACCAGGCAGACCCGCCTGTGGCCTGGAGAGGACTGGAGAAGCTGTCAGAGTTATAATCCAAGTGGAGAAGGAATACGGGGGGAAAGGAGAGGGAATTTTCAGAGCCTGAAGAATCACGGAGTTCAGAAAATACAAATCTCAGAGCTGAGGCCAAGTTGTTGAATGTCATACTTTCTAACACCAGAGAAGGGAGCTCTTACCAGTGAAGATAACGCCCCTGAAGTACTCCCTCCCCTCCGTGAAAGCACAGAAAACAGTCTCTTTCATTTCAATGGCAGCGTCAGCAAACCTCCTACAAAGATGCTGTGGAAGCATCAATAACAAACCAATGTAATGAAAATTTCACCTGGAAGCAGATGGAAATATAACACTATTATAACATGAGCTAAAAGAAACTGAGAAAACTGTAGATACAAATCAGAACTAGAAATTGAAGAAATGACATAAATAAATAAAAGGATGTGAAAAGACAGCTGACAGGGTTCAGGCAAGAATTAGAAAACTAAGGGTAAATTGTCAGAATGTGTAGCAGAAGGAACCTGAGAATGACTAGACACAGCAAGTGTAATAAGAGAAACAAGAGGAAGGAGGGGAATGAAAAAAACCAAAGAGAAATAAAAAAGATTCAAGTGAAAATGACAGATATAAAAGACAGGGAGAGAAAATCCAACAGACAGAGTCCCAGAAAGAAACCACCGAACATTGTAACCGAGCAAAAATATAAATAGACGACTCAAACTGCCACATGAGAGAGCACTCTGTATACCTGGGAAAACTGTCCCAGCATGGTCAATATCAAGACGTATTCTATGAAAACTGCTGGCTTTTAAAGATAAAGAAAAACATATTTGTGCATCTAGGCAAAATTATCAAGTCATTTAATTAGGGAAAGAAAATCAAACTGGCATCTGACTTCTCTACAATACCACTTCGTACTAGAAAACAGTGGTGCAACTCATTTAAGATACCAAAGGAGGCCAGGCGCGGTGGCTCACGCCTGTAATCCTAGCACTCTGGGAGGCCAAGGCAGGCAGATCGTTTGAGCTCAGGAGTTTGAGACCAGCCTGAACAAGAGCGAGACCCTGTCTCTACTAAAAAAAATAGAAAGAAATTAGCTGGACACTAAAAATTAGCCAGGCATGGTGGCATATGCCAGTAGTCTCAGCTACTTGGGAGGCTGAGGTAGAGGGACCGCTTGAGTCCAGGAGTTTGAGGTTGCTGTGAGCTAAGCTGACACCACAGCACTCTAGCCCAGGAAACAGAGTGAGACTCTGTTTCAGAAAAAAAAAAAAAAAACCAAAGGAAAGAAAATGTGAGACAAATATTTTATTTTTTTATTTAAAAAGAAAAAATTTTAAAGGCAGAGTATCGCCACATCTCCCAGTCTGAGAGTGCAGTGGCACAATTGTAGCTCACTGCAGCCTCCAACTCTTGGACTCAAGCAATCCTCCCGCCTTAGCCTCTGGAGTAGCTGAGAATACAGTCATGCGCCGCCATGCCTGGCTAATTTTCCT
>CAUYRT010035994.1:0-57609 GCA_963574885.1 Lepilemur ruficaudatus
TAGTAAAGTAGCTTATTTTTTTTAATTTCAAGTGATGTAATTTAAACCTAAGTTGTGTTTTAAAACAGCAACAAAACTGTATTGTATTTTTTGCTGTAATTAACTGTATAATGTAAACCTAATTATTTTAATATGGTTTAATTTTTTGCATATTTGCTTTATCTTATGCTGCTGACTTTTTTTTTTACTGAATTTGTAAGATTTTGTTTATCAAAGCAACTATTATGTGGTGACTTGCCTATATCATGAATTATTTAAGATTTTTATAGTTTTTTTATTAGAATTTATTTCAGATGTTTTGTTCATGATACTATCCTTCAGGGTTATGTGTTTATCAATGAAATAACTCCAGAGGAGTGAGGGAAAATAACCCATAGCTAGTTATATTCAGGAATAACTACTGTAAATGATGAACGTGTTAGGAGACCTCCAATATTTGCTACTTGCCAATCCTAATTTAATTACAACAATTGGTAGGCATCCTACTTAATTTTGGCAAAAGCCCCATCATCTAAATGGCAAAATAACTGAGAGCATGTCTTTGAGGATGCTGAGCTTCCACCGCCACCTTCTTATCTCCCCACCCCACCCAACAAAAGTCAAGTAAAAAGAATATGGTGTATTCTGCAAATTTGTGGCATGCTCAAAGTTTATGATCACATAAAGTCAAGAGGATATTTCATGAATAATACATTTCAATGCAAATAAACAGATGGTTCACTTCTACTAGCTATGAGCCTGTTTTTGTATACACTGAGTTAATCTACTCAGGCTGTAGGCCCCAGCAGTGTTCTTAGAGTCTGGTCTTTCCATTTCCTGCAGCCACAGGCCCTTGCACCTTTCCGCTTGCCTATTACTTGGTGTGCCAGTCGAGCACCATTTCTTCTGGTGTTTCTGGCCATTTGATTCTACCCATAGCATAATCATATCTATTCTTGTTGTCGGGAGGTTCCAAAGCCTACTTAGATTTTTGTAGGTGATGTATCAAATGAGCAATATATACCGTTCATCTGAAAATAGTAGCACACAGCCATATATAGGATATCATTTTCTAAGGACTGTTTCTTCACATTTAGCAGAGCAGGCATAAATGGTGGTTATTTGGTCTGAGTGTTTCACTTTTTTTACCTGATTTTCAATATAACACACAATGTGGATGTCGAGTAGTGTTAAAAATGGTGCTGCTCCTGACAAGTGTATGTTAACTGTTTACATTTTATATCTGCAGAATTATTTCTCTATAACTGAATTTTTCCTAAGTAAAATGTCATTGGAGTCTCATTATTTCTGAAATACATCATCTGTAATATAACCTAAGCCCCAAGCACCTTTTGTTATCTGTGGAACAAGAGGGATTTAATGTAATGAACTGAGAAATGCATACTTAAATAAGTGGCAAGGTTCTAGGCAGAAAGCTCTTGGAATTTATGGCCAAAAGCAGCAAAAACAGATGCAGCTCAACATGCAATGTCTGAAAGTTCACTTGGCATTTTATTCTATACTTTTACACTATACTTAGTGCAGAATTCCGTTTCAGCAAAATATTTTAAGTCAATGTGCAATATTTAAGATTAAAATCCATTAGCCTTTTTATATACTTTGAAACAGCAAGTTTGTTTTCGATGGTTTAGAGTCATGGTTTCCAGCGCCCTCCACCTTGTTATCAGTCCCTTTTCTACTTATACAACATGATGCAGTAATTTTATTAGGCAAATTCGAGTCTTAAGACTACAGCAGTTCTTGAATTGTAGACACGCAGGATTGGATTCACAATTTTAGCAGAAATTTGAGCATGAGTGTGTTCTTAGTTTGTTCGTTTGACAGTTAATTAGCTTTATTTTCTCTAAGATAGATGTCACCATTGCACTTTCTCAAGACTCCCATATTTCATGTTGGATTGCTGATAAGCCATCTCTGTCAATACATAATTTGGTTAAACAAGGAAAACCAGGTGTTCTGAGTACTGTGTCACTTGTAAATGCCAGCTCCTACTTGCCAACCGTCATGTTTCAGTTGAAGTCAAAGAAAACAAACTCATATTACTTAATGTAACACAAAATACTTAACAAATTGTATCCTGAAAACAAGGTCTATTTGTTAAATGTTGTGTGCCGTAGGTTTTTAAAACACTATATCTAAATACAGCTTCCCTTCTTTTAAATTTGTTAAGCTAAATATATGTTGGTTCTTTTTATTTTATAATTTTTTTTTTTTTTTTGAGACAAGGTCTTGCTCGGTCACCCGGGCTAGAGTGCAGTGGCGTCATCGTCATAGCTCACTGCAACCTCCAACTCCTCAAGTGATCCTCCTGCCTCAGCTTCCTGAGTAGCTGAGACTACAGGCGTGTACCACCATGCCCGGCTATTTCATAATCTTTAAAGCATCTTAAACATTTTTTTAAGAGAAATAAATAACATTTCTATCAACTAGTGCTTACGTAAAGCCATCTTTCCTATCCTATAATTTTGGCTTTTCAATTTTATACGCTTAATATACCTACTGTCTCACCGTCAGAAAATTATGTTGACCAAGATTTATTATTTAGCTTTGTAGGTTAGGAAAGAGGTGCCAATTCTTTCTACATGTCTTCCTGGTTACTATTCCCTTACCTTCTACTGACTGTATACTGACCATATGTACAGTCGTTGGGATCGCTTAATGCTAATGTACATAAATAGAGCGTCTCAGCTCTTTTGTACTGTGTGCTGAGCAGTTTTCCGTTTGTCGCACACCTTTGGCTGCTGATTGTTCCTGGCATGCACTCTTCCAAGTTGGTAAAGGCATAGCAGCACCTTCACACCAGACTTCCTAAGAGAAATGCCAGCCTCTGAAATGAACAGGCTACCACACAGCCCCTTAACATGGAGAAGCCTGATTGGGAAGCTGCAAACTTTCCTGTGAGCCTTTCGTTATTCTGTTCTGTGCTATAATCCTGCTGTGTTGTGTGAAAAGGTGCAGAGGACATCAGTGTCTGAGAGGGAGTCGACATTCCTTGGTTACAGATAAGACTTGGTTTACCCTGTCGGCCAGTATCTGCTACATGTATGAAGACTTAACTATCCAGTGTTGCCTAGGCACTAGCCTGCACAACATTTTGAGGTAAAAACATAGTATATTTTCAAAAATAGTCGTGTAGTTTGTGAGTGGTGTTCATTACTCACACATTAGCTGTAGAGTGGATGCATGAAGCCCCATGACCCCAGTCAACTTCTCTTACAGTAGAAAAACCACAGGCCACCCTTCTGTCATTAGCAGCCCTCTTAAATGTTGCCTCTCCATACTCTGTTGCATTTTACTGTGCATTGTGTTTCTACTGATCTCTCTTAGGTTTTTCGTGAGTTAAAGGAAACTAATTTTTCCTTAATAGCAAGAAAGATAAAGAGGTAAAGGGCATTGAAGCAGAAATGTGTAGTTTGGGGTACAATTAGAAAACTTGTAAGGAAAACAAAAGTCCTGATTAATTTCAAACTGACTACTCTTAGTTAAGTGCTCTTATGGAGAGTCTAATAAGAGTAACATTTTCTGGCTATTTCTGGTTTAGATTCTCTTTGTTACTGAAACTTTTGAGAAATATTTACCTGTGGATTAGTTTTTCACAATGTTCTATTCTCACAATGACTTACAAATTAAACTAGGTTTTTATTGAACTACCTCACACTAATTTTCTATGCTTTCCCAAGTAAGCTATTGCCCTTACTGTTAGATCTTTACTGAGTGTGAATTACAAATGTGTGTTAAATACTTTTTAGCCAATGTTGACACAATACCAGTAAGTATGTAAAATATATACCTTGCATCAGTAGGAGACATCACGTGTAAAATCTTTCACCGTGTATCTTGGAAAATTGTGTTAGATGTGTTGGTTGACATTGTTACTGTCTGTTTTTGTAAGTAGAAACCTGCTCGTGATAGCAGTCCATTCTTTACATTTTACAAAAGGAGTAAATCTTAGTAAATTTTACGAAGAAATAAATTACTTTTGTAGACCCAATATTTGGTATATTTTTGAGAAGCTGTTAATCTTTTAGCCGAATGATGAAGTTAAACCGAAGTAGCTGTCTACCTGGACTGTGACATCTATCTTCTCATTACAGTTCATCCTGTTCAGCAGGGTGTCACACCTGAAACTGAAGTATGATGATTGACATTTGTTTCTCCCCCGCCTGCCTCCTTCATGCCTCCCCTGCCCGTGCTCCAGTCCCTCTCCTCCCCCCTTCCTCTCCCCTCCCCTCCGCTCCCCTCTCCTTTCCATAAAACAAAATGGGGCACTTTGTAGGGAATGCTGAGGTCGTTATTGTGGTTTTGAATCATTCATGCCCTAGTCATTGAACATGTACCACTGGAATGTAAACAATGTTACCTAGTATGTCAATGGTTATAATATTTTAAATAAAAAAGAAAAAACTGGTATGAAAATTATGAAATTAAGTTTTTTCATTGAAAACAAAAATTTGTGGTAAGAAGTTTTTCTTGGCAATTTTAGGATTTCCTGTAGATTGGGATAAAGGGGTATTATTAAAATACTAAGACAAATTTCTTAGATTTGAATTTTGTAGATTGTAAAGAGCCTAAACTATCACCCTGGTTTTCTGGTTGACCTAATTTTGCTTTTCTGATATTTGAAATTGCTGGAGAAAGTTTACCTAAAAAAGAAACTTTGCTTCAATGCCCTTAACCTATTTCTTGGTAATCATTTGAGAGAGTAGCCGTCATGTACATGTGGCAAAAATAAGTGTTTAAAATGGGGTTCTGTTTCAAAACAAGCAGAGGGTTTCAGCTCTGAGCGTATTTCAAGCTTTTGCTATGTTTATCTTTTTTGCCTGCATTGGGTGGGCTGCTGTGTGGGAAAACAGGGTCACTGGCTACATTCTGTCCCAACCTCTGAATGATGACACTGCTCCCGCTTCCCGTTTCTCTGGAGAGGAGAGGGGACAGGGGCTGGACTTTGACCTGAGGACCTCAGCGCATGCCTCTGCAGGCCTGGCACCGGCGCTGGAGTGGTCTCCAAGGAGAAAGAGGCAAAAGCAGACGTCAGAATGTTGAGTTTAAACTTGTTACTACTTCAGTGATTTTTTAAATATTTTTACCCAGTCATAAAATGGAGTAATTCATCCTTTTTAATTGACATACTGCATTTTCTTAGTATTGTTTCTTAAAGGGTCCATTAACTATGTAAATGAAGATTGATTTGTGTTGATTTTGTGGTTTTAAGGGGTTTTTTAGACCTGTTAGAGTTTAAATAAATCCAAGTATATCTTTGGACTTCATTTGAAACTAAAAGATACTTCACATATGCTTTGTAAATGTGAGGCTTCTAACATGTATTTCGTTTGATTTCATCTATTAATGATTAAGGAAAGCATATATGTCTGAAACCATGTGCTGGAAGCTAGGAGTGAGCAGAGATACAAAAACAGATGACAGTCTAGACCACCTGGTTGAAATAGTGTTACATAGAGGAACAAGGACCATGCTGAAGGGACACAGGCAGAGGGACTCAATAGAGGAAAGGTGAGTTTTATAGAGGATGCGTACTGTGAGCCTTGGCAGGTGTAGAGAGGAAGGCTGTTGGAGGCTGAGGGGAAGGCGAGGGGGTTTAAAAGAAAGTGCCTGGGCCAGGAATGAGGAGTGGCCGGCATGGGTGAGGGTATGCGAAGAAAGGGGAGATGAGACTGACAAGAGGAGGTTCAGAGTTGAAACACTGAAACAAGCTGAGGATCAGACCTGAAAACATCAGGAGCTATCTTTGTTTCGTAGGTGGTAGGAACCCATTGTAGTGTGTGAGGAGTGACAGTACCAGACTCTTGTTTTAGGACAGTCACTGACAGCAGAAGCAAGTCAGCAAGTCCAGTTGGTCCAGAGGTGTGGAGATTGGTGACTGGAAGCCAAAGGTATCCAGTTGAGAGGGCAGTGGGGATGGAAAAGGGGACTCGTTCAGAAGCGTGGCCATGGCATAGGTGCAGTCATGCAGGTTGGCGTTTGGAGCTGGCTAAGAAGGTCGAGAGCGTTGACAATTGGCAGCATGCAAGAGCCGGTGCAGGGAGAATACGTTCAGTGTAGTTTGCGATTTGTGCATCCCAGTTTGAAGGATCCATGACAGAACACACGTCAGATACGGTGTCAAGTCGCCACTGACAGTTCCGGGGGTGGGCGGAAGGGAACAATTGGTTTGCTCCCCTACCTGCCTGTAGACCTGTCTGTCTTTCCTCGTGAGGTCTGAGTCTTCTGCTTGCACGTCCCTTCTACTGTTTAGTATCATTTTGTGCACAAAGGAAGAGGATAGGGGAGAGATTCCTGTGGGATGTAGCACATGTAAGACTTAGAATCACCTGGACAAGTGGGCGCATAGTGCCGATTGCGAAGGAGCGAGTGGCGAAGCAGGTAACAAAAGTACTCGGCAGGAAATGTCATGACAGTGTCTTCAGAGAAGACGGGTAGGGTAGACTGAGGTCAGAACGAGTTAAGAAGGGTCAAACCAAAGGTGCCTTTACGAGACAAGGTCCTAGAGAGGCTGGGATCTACTAGATCCTGCAGGTCCAGGTGAGCCACAGCTCCAGGTGGAGAGATGAGGTCATCTTGGGACAGTCTCTACGAGGCTGAGTCAGGCTCTGTCTACTTCCCAGCACACGAGGATGGGGCACCCCTCGCAGGGTTGCTGTGCTGATAGGAAAATGTGTACTTTGATGAAAATAATCAGTGTAAAGCCAAGGTAAAATGGATGGTTTTAGCCTTGGGTAGAAATAGAAATGGTTTGAGATACGGAGGACTGTTGAAGAGAAAGGCAAGCGTTTTCTGACACCTGAGAACTGCTGCACACTCTGACCCCTGAGTCATCCTCTCATTCGCAGTAGTCCCAGACTTTACGTGGTTGTTAAGAATAATTCCTCATTTGAGAAAAATGCCTCAAAAGCAGTATTGAATGTTTATTAGTAATTAGAACAGCTGAACATTGTTCTGGTTCTGTTTCATGTGTCATTCCCACCATGCTCCTTCCTCCATGGCGTGCTTTACATCTTTGTGTGCATGCTGCTCTGCTGTGGCCAGGTCCTTGACTTCTCTGTGCTTCCCTGTCCTCAGCTGTAAAGTGCAGGGAATCATGTCACCTACACTTTTAAGGAGTAAATGAGACATGCACGCAAGGCACTTAGAACAGCCACCGCTCGAAGTTATCCTCATTTTAGACATTTTCCCACAAACCAAGCTCTTTGATGTTTTCCAAAAAGCCTCCCCCAGCGTTATCTCCCTGCTGTTCTCACAGAGCACGACACGCCTTGAGACCCACGGGCTTGGCGGGCGGCAGGGCTGGGGGGGACGGAGGTAGCAGTGAGGTGCCTGGTAGAGAGGTGGTGATTCTGGCAAAGGTGGTGGTTCTTGGTGGACACAGGAGTACAGAGAGGCAGCAGTGACGTGGGACAATGCCATGGTACCTCAGCGGGGATCTCGGGAGACTTGTGACAGAACTGCTTAGGATATTGAGAGGGCTCTGCAGGGAACTGGGGTCGGAGAGTCTGTGAAACATGTCACTGTCACCGAGTCCACGTACCCACAGGCCAGGGAAACACAGAATATGGATTCCATTCGGAAGCCCTTTTACTGTACGGAATGAATATGATTCATTCTTGGTCAGCGTTCAAAAGCCAGTTAAAACAAAGAGCCTCTCTTCTCTCCCTCCCTCTCCATCACCACATACACGTACACACCACACGCTCTTAAAACTGTTCTGACTTCTAAAAAAATGTACATTCATCAGTCTTTGCCTTTTGTTTTTCAGAGTGAGACATTCACAATTTCCAGTTTTTTTCTTTAAAGTCAAACACAAGTTTTAAAATGCTTTTGATATAATCTGAGACCAGAATCCTAGATTTTTACCCATCTTCCACTATTGTATGGTTGGTTCATCCATATTTAATTTGACAATATTTTTAGCAACTTGCCTCTACTGAATCTTTCTAAAGAATTCCACTAGGGTTCCAAAGAGTTAATACCCTATCTGTTCATGTTCATAATTCATTGATTTAATTAATATTAACTGGTGTCATTACAACAACAGGTACAACCGGAACCCATAAGTTGGGGAACAGATTCAGTAAATGTAACTCAGTTGGTGGCAGCAGAAGTGGATGGGGGGGGCATATTGGCCAGAGCCCCACCCGGGCTGGCCACAGTGCTCAGTGTGCATGACAGTTGGAAGTCAGATGTTTCACAGACAAGACGGGAGAGTGCTGGCTACAGAGAGACTTCTGAATAGCGCCAATTAATTTTCAGATAAAAATTGTGTTTGCAGATCCTGGTTTTGCCAGCAGGTGGCAGACGTGGCTCACGTGCTCGTGTGTCTTATCTTGGACTGACTTGGCAGGAAGCTGAGCCTTGCCAGTAGCAGTGGCTAAGACAACTTTCCTTTCGTCATGCGAAACCCCTTTGGTCTTCTCTGCCCTATTACAGCCTGGTGGCATCTCTCTCCAAAGTCAGCAGAATTCCAGGACTGTGGGGCGGGAACTCAGTAGGATTATAAGAATGCACTCGTGTGCCCACCTAACTTCTCTAAGCCTCAGTTTCTCCTCTGAATAGGCAGAGTGGGGCCACTTGCTACCTTACTGAGTTATCGTCAGGAGTCAAAGTCGCCTCATGTTCATGTTCTTTTCTCTGTCTCCTTGAATAGGCGAGGGCAGCATTTCACTTTTGGGGAAGCTCCAGTCACTCAGATGGCCGGCTCACCATGGCAGTGGGCCAAGAGCTGACAGTGTAGCTCTCCACTGGCCGAGCCCGAGCTCCCAGCAATGCTCTGACCGCTGATCCTGCCAGAGGCCATGGTAGGTGCCCGGCCTCCTAGTTGGTGAGGCCACCAATTAGCTGCTCGCGGATGGCCAGCCGCTGGCTCCCCACCATGGGAGCTTGCCTGGCTCAGCCCTCTGTGTTTGTATTTCATGGTTGGGAACTAGCATTTCCTGAGAGCACCGAGACCCTGGCATTTAAAGCCTTGGCCCATTTTAACAGCCCAGGTGTTGTCAGTTTATATGGGACAGTTTATGTGTCAGTTTATATATGTTGGTTGGGCCTGAATGACTTCTGCAGAGACAGCGGTCAGAATGGGGGTGCTTTGGTGACCACCACTTCCCCCCAAGCCCCCTGCAGGTTTACTGCTCAGGGGCAGCGAGAGGCCACGTCAGGCGCTGTGAGGGAGCAGGCGAAAGCGGCTCTGGCGCTGCTGTTGCTGAGGCCACTGCCGTGCTGCCCCCAAGGCACAGCCCAGGAGCTCTGGCCAGGTCTGGCTGTGTGCGGTGCGGGTGGGAAAGGCTTTTTGGAGGGATTGGCCCTGCGGGGGCCTTGAAGTCTGAGGATGAACTGCAGGAGGAGAGCAACAGCAGGGAAGGGTGTGGGATTAGCACGCGCTCCCAGAGAGCATGGAGATGGGCAGGGACCACGTGTGAGGGGTGGGCACCTAGAGGACCGAGAGCAAGCGCGTCCCATCGCCTTGGCTCAGCTCTCCCGCAAGACACATGCCACGGTCACCTGCGCCTTGCCCAGGGTGCAGACGCAGCACCCAGCCTGCGCTCCCTCTCACAGGCGCTGACCCTGGGGCACAGCTGGGGCCAAGCGAAGGACAGCAGCTTGTGGTGGAAGGCCCAGGGGAGCTCCCTAGACAGAAACCAGCTCAGAGGCCCAGATGGCTCAGAGGGGTGGCAGCGGGGGAGGGAGGGAAGGCATCTTGCCTTGAGCGCCCGGATGATGGAACCGAAGGTGCAGGATCTGCACAAATCCAGCCTCGGCAACAAGGCTAGCTGCTCCCCAGGGAGCTGCATGCCCCACCTCCGGAGGCCTGTTCCTTCCCTCCACGGGCACACCCCAGGGGCACCCAGCCCTGCCTGAAACAGTGGAGGTCACTTGATAACCCCATTTTGCACAGCCATAAAGAATAAATCAGGTAAGGCGGCATCGTGCTTTCTGAGCAAATTTAATAAAGCAAACTGTTCCTGGTGGCTACCCAGATCCTGGGTGCCATCCATTTAGGTGGCCATGGGGGACTTTTCCTGGGTAAGGCGCTAAACGCTGCTCCTTTCTGACACCCGCCAGGCTCCACCTGGTTGGAGCAGCATCCGGATCCTGCCTGGGGGCGTGGGGTCCCAGCAGTCCCCACAGCTGGCTCCAGGGCACCTGGCCCTGCTCTTCGAAGGCCTAGGTCCAAGCTCCAGAGGGGTCTGGCTCCTTGCGTGGCAGGAGGCCAGCAGACAACACAGAGGGGAGCTTTACGCTTCCTTTTATTTGGGGGCTCTTGCACCTTTTGTCCCAACAGTCAAGCTTCCCAAGGTTGAAAAAAACTCCTCCATTTCCCTTTGCAGCAGCTGGTTCCTCCGCTCGGCGTCCTCCCGCGCCCGCTCGGAGTTCCGCAGCTTGATCTCCAGCAGGATGTACCTTTTCTTCTCCTGCTCCAGCTCCTCCTCCAAGCAGGACATGCGCCTCCTCAGGTCCGCACTACCTTCCTCGAGTCTTAAAGACCAAGAAGAGACACTTGGTTTTAGGCTACGGCTCGCTGGGTTTGGCCTTGGCAGAGGCGGCCCTCACGAGCTCCCCGCAGGGGAGGGCCAGGCCTCCTGAGAACCCCAGAACTTTACCCGCGACAGCCCCAGCAGCTCCCTTGGCCTGTAATTCAGAAATGCCACCATGGGAATCACCCTGATTCCTCAATAAAATAAAGAGCACCTGCTGCCCCAGCAGAGCCACCTGTCCTGCTGGGGGGTCGCCTGCCAGTTGGTGGGAGCAGCACAGGTCCCACATAGGGGGCAAGGCTCAAATTATCCCCTGACCTTTGCTGTCTTGCCCCAGCCTCCCTCCTGGCTCCCCACATGGCCCCCATGCCCAAGTTGGACATGGCAGGTATATGGGTAGTTACTTCCCTAGTGTCTGCAATATATAAAGAACTCTTACAATTATTTTTAAGAGACAGGGTTCCGCTCTGTCATCTAGGCTGGAGTGCAGTGGTATGATCACAGCTCACTGTAACCTCAAGCCTCACTGTAACCTTGAACTCCTGGGCTCAAGGGATCCTCCCTCCTCAGCCTCCTGAGTAGCTGGGACTACACGTGTGCGCCACCACACCTGGCTAAGTTTTTTCCTTTTTGTAGAGATGAGGTCTTACTATGTTGCCCAGGCTGGTCACAAACTTGTGGCCTCAAGTGATCCTCCTGCCTTAGCCTCCCAAAGTGCTGGGATCACAGGTGTAAGCCACCTCGCCCAGCCCACACCATGTATTTTTAAAAATGTATCTTGCTTATGGTCTCTGTCCCCCTGCCCCCAAATAAGAATGTATGCAGAGATTTTGATCAGTTTGGGCCACAGCTGTGTCCCCCAGCATCCAGCACAGTGTCTGGTACTTTACAAACAACAGATTCTCTATGAGAAATTCACGAAGGAAGGCCGACTCCCTCCCACAGGGCAGGGTTCCGAGTCCAGGCCAGGCAGGGCACTAAGCCAGTCTCATCCCCCACCCAGTGACTCCATGTGTGCCCAGAACAGGGGCCATATTTCCCATAGGCCTGCTGGACAGGATGGGTGCTAATCCCCCACTCTCCTTCCTATGCTCAGAGACCCTCCTCACTCTACATCCTCCCTTCCTCCCTCCACCCAGGATGACAGCCCCTCTACGAGGGCTACCGCTGCTGTCCCTTTCCTCTGGGAACCTCATCTTCCCTCCAGCCCAGTGAGCAGGAGTAAATGCGAGCGGCGGAGGTTCCCAGGCACTCTGGAGGTGCCAAACCCTCCCACCCACTGACCACTCAGTCCTCAGGACAGATGGGGGAGGTTACTGGCCAGGGAGTCTGCCGGGGATACTCAGCCAATACCTGGTGGGGCCAGGACTCCAGCCCAGGCAGTCTGAGCAGAGCTCACCACCAAACAGTGCCGCGCCCTCCTTGAGGAGCCATGCCTCTGAGAAGGCGGACGGCGCTCATGGTGGCTCTGCAGACAGACAGCAGAGAGACACTGGCTCCCACCTGCTGTGGACAGTCTTCTGTACAGTGAGACGTCCCACCCCCTGCAGCTTTTGTCTGGCAGCTCAGTTATCACCTTCCACCATGTCGCCGGAGGGTGGCCCTGCGGCTACCTCCGCTGGTAAATTCCAAACCAGGGCCTACATCTGTGGGTCTTCCCAACAATGTTACACCTCGGGTATACTTGTGCCCTTTCCTTTCTCCTCTGCTCAGCCCCGTCCTGTTGGTCCTCCAAGTCCTGGCTCAAGCATTGCCTGCCGTGACCTCCCCCATGGCAGGGGCCTCTGCCCTCAAGGTCCCTCTTTCCGTCTCCCCTCTTCCCTCCCAGACTCGGCGACTGCGCTTGCCTGGCACTCCCTGGTGCCCAGGAGATGGCTGTTAGCAGAGCAAGAGCCCAGGGCTGCCATTCCAGCTCCCGGTGGAAACCCCAGGCTCAGAACAGACAGCAGGAATGCCATCCACCCCCACTGTCCCTGCTGGAGAACGGACACCTTCAAAACCTGCTCATGTGTGGGCCCTGGGCACACAGAGCAGCCAGCTGCTGGGACCTGGGGCCAGAGTGGCTGAGTGGCTGAGAGGCCTGAGGCGCTGACAGGAGCCCAGTGCACTGTCCAGTGCAGTTTGCTCTTGTTCCTAGTTGAAGAGCCCGGCCCCCTGCAGACCCCCTAGACAGGGCCCGTCTGTGAGTGACCGTGCAAGCTGCCACAGTGTGCGCAGGAGGGCTCGCTAGGCACAGAAACTGGGCTCTGATCCCAGAGACAGTCCTCACGCCCTGCCGGGCCTGTGGCTACGAGCACAGCACCTGGGCTATGGGACTCCGTACTGGGACAGACCCGGTCCTGCCTCTACGGGCCTGAGCCCTCCAGCAAAGGCACCTGTGCCCTCAGCAGGTGTCCATGGAGCTGCCTGCCCACCAGGCCAGCCAGCTTCGGAGCCTTCCCAAGGACAGGACCCCGCCGCGCCCGCCCCACCTGCCCGGCTCGCCGTCACAGCCAGCGGGGCACAGCGCTCCACAGGCCGGACCTGCGCGGGGCCTTTACCTTTTCATACTCATCTCATACTCAGTCCTCTGCCTGCTCAGCTCCACCCTGAGCTCCGCGACCAGGCCCTGCAGCGCCTCGGAGCGGCGCGAGCGTTCCCGGACTGGGCTGCCCGGCTCGCTGGGCGCAAGGCTGCCGCCTGCCTCGTCCGCGCTGTGGCCCGGGCCCGGGGAGTGGCGGTCCTCGCTATCGCTGGGAAGCGGGGACGGCTCGAGGGCCCACTCGGTGTGCAGCGAGCTGTGGGCCGACGAGTCGCTGGCGCGGCAGGCCGTGCAGCTGCTGAGGGAGCCGCCCGAAGAGGCCTCGCCCGACGAAGCCCCTGACCACGCGCTGCTGGCCACTCTGGGGGTGCTGGGCGCCAGGCTGGGCGGCGGCACGTTGTCGTAGGTGGAGAGTCTCTGCGCAGAATCCGAGTCCTTGAGCCGGTCTCCCGATGAGGCCCGGCGGTGGCCACGCAGCGAGGACAGCCCGTTCATGAGCCAGTTCCCACCCGAGGAGATGATGGGCACCTCCAGGGACGAGCCACCCGCCTTCGGGCTCCCGGACCGGGACCCCGGTTGCCGGAAGGACGACTTCCAGCCGGGCAAAGTCTGCACCTTCTTCGCAGGGCCAGTGGTTGCAGGGCGGCTGCCAAGCCCCGTGGAGGGGGCCCTGGACAGCCCGGCCACGGCAGCCCCGTCCAGAGACGAGGTCCTTTGGGGGAGCGGGGCGGGGTCGCCGGGCCCTCCCTGGGCGTCCCTCGTGACCTCCTCGGAGCCCCAGCCCACTGTGCACTGCGGGCCCCCACGCAGGGACACGGGTTCTGGCAGGGCCGTGGCAGTGAAGAGCTGGCTGTGCTTGCGGATGAGGACGGTCATCAGGTGCTGCACAAGGGACGTGCCTGCGGCAAGAGAGGAGAGCCTCGCTGTGGGCGCCCCGGGGCAGATGGGGAGCTGCCGCTCGGACCAGCTGCCTGGCCCTCCTCTCAGAAGCAGGGGGACCACCACACCCTCCAAATCCAGGGGCGGGCGGGACAGTGCTCAAGAAGGCTCTTCCCTAGACAGAGAGCCTCCAGCAGGGAGGAAGCACTGTGCCTCTGGCAGCATCATGCTCCAGGAAGCGCAGAGGCCAATCAAGGCCGGGGGAGGCAGAGCCCCAGCGGTAAAGGAAGGACCACCGTGTCCATACGGCTGCCCCAGCCCCTCCTGTTTCCCGCAGCCAAGCCAAGACCAGAGACTGGGGCAGTCTGCGGGTGCTACAGAAGGTTGAGTGCTTGAATGGACCCTCCCGCTGAAGCCAGCTAGGAATCCCGGAAAAAATTGAACAAGGATTGCCAGGCTGGAGCACCAGCAGAGGCAGGCGCGACGAGCGGCAGCAGGGCAAGTCTTCACCCACGCAGCCCGGCAGGCGGGAGCCAGCAAGGCTCTGCCTGGCCTCGCAGGGCCTGGGGTGGGGACCCAGCAAGGGCAGGCCCAGGTGGCACCCTGGGCAAAGGCACCTGGGGGACCAGAGCAGCCTTCCACTGCTCAGCCCGGGGTTGCGAGCACGGGCTCTAACTTCCATGCTGCCAGCATCGTGCCCTCTGGGATGTGTGCTGATTGGCTTCTGGTGAATCGCCTCACCTCTCCTGGTCTGTTTCCTCATCTGTAAAATCGGGGCACGGCCACAGTGTGGGCTAGTCGTGAAGACTGAAATTAGGTGATACACATACGGGTCTCGGAAGCCTCATACTAAAAGCAGCTGCTCATGCTGCCGTTGGTTTTTTATCATTATTTATCGTAGAGGAGAAATTCTCCAGGGCTTGCAAAACTACAGCATCCAGGACTCTATGACAATGACTTAATCACAAAAGTAAAGCAAAAACATCTGTGCGTGTTCAAGGGCAAGAGCGCTAACCCCTCCTATCCTCCCCCAGTATCTCCTGTCCACAGCAACCAATGGCCACTCTAATTGCATCCGATGACCTGCTGCTGCCAGTCACCAGGGCAAAGTTCCTTTTCCTTTTGTAGCTGGACCTGTGGAGGTGGGGGAGTGAGGTCTAGAGAGGCTCCTGCCAAGTCCCCATAGATGGAGACTCCACCTGAGCCATCCCTCCTGTGGGCCTGGTGCTGGTCTGGGCTGGTTCTGAGGACTTGCCCAGGCCAAGGGGAGCCCAGACCCCAGCAGCCCCCACAACCCCAGGCATGCCTCTCCCATCACCTTCCATGATGGTCACTGGGTCCTCTATCTGTGGTCGTAGAATGTTAGGTCCAAAAACAGTTGCCAAGTTCTGGATGCTCATCTTGTTGATGTTTGAGTGGGACTGAACTTCATCCAGAAACCTGCAAAGGAAAGAAGAAGCACTCGGCAAAGAAGCAAATTCTAATGCCCAGCCTGCTAGGAGCTGCCTGGACCCCACGCCCAGCCTTACTGCTTGTGGGCTTTTGGCTGCTGGACACAGCCTGCCCCTGCCAGGTTCAGATGAGGGCAGATCTTCCCCTGGGGTCTGAAAGGGCCATCAGAAGCAAAGGCCACTGGGACAAGGGCACATGGTTTGTGTGGAAGGAGGATGCATGACTTTCCAGCCTGCACTGGGGGCAGATGCCCTGGAAGGCCCACCTGCCAGCACACCCCCTTCCGGAGCCTAAGGTGAGGACTAGGAAGGGTTGTGGCCAAGGGGCAGACACCTGGGGGAACAGGATGGTGAGAGGTGCTCAGGAGGGACAGAGGGTATGTCCCTTCTGGAATGATCCACTTGGGACTGTTTGGAACCACCTGCTCCCACGAGATGGTAAGTTCCGTGAGCTCAGGGAGTGCTCCTCATACCCCCCACTGGCTGCTCACTTGGTGAGGCTGTGCCAGGGGCACCAACTGGCCCCTCTGTCCATGGGGGCTGTGTGCATGGGGGGTGGTGAGCAGGTGCAGGAGGGGGCAGTCCCCCGCCCCATGCCACTTACTTGCAGATATATCTAAGCAGGTTGTAATTGGCCTGAGGAAGGTTGCTCACTTGTTTAGCCAACTCCAGAGTCCCCTTGGGAAGGAAGGAGAAAAACACAGAATTTCAGACACAGCCACGAGGCCACAGGCCCCCTGCCTGGACAGGCCTGGGGGAGGGGTGCCACACCCAGCAGGCTCCACCCCCATAGACTGTGGCCTCTTGGGGGAGCTGAACTTGCTTTCAGGGAGCTGGTGTGAGGGGTGAGCCTCTGCCTGGCCACGAAGGAATGTCAGGGCCAGCATTCGGCCCACTTATCAAGGCACAAATATTTGCCAGGTAACGACCCCTCATCTCCCCCACAGCCATGGGAAGATAAACAGTCCACCCAGACCCGAGCTGCAGACCAGCCTCTGTCCTGGGGTCAGCTCACACTCTTCTGGGAAGGAGGTGGGACATAAGTAGATAAAAGGTCCCCTAGTTTCCATGCCCCATGGCAGGCCTGGGGGGCCTGGAGATGGTGGTGGAGTAGGAGCCCTTGAAGTATGGCAGCCAGGGCTGGGCACCCTGGACCTGCCCCCCAGGGAGGCCCCCACACAGAGCAGGCCTCTCGCCAGGATCCATGTGCCATGAAAATTCATGAAAGGTTGGAGTTTATGTCCTGACTGCCTATGCCGCTGCCCGGTCAGCCCACCTCCCAGGATAGGTCCCCAGGAGCCACTGACCTCCCCCTCGTCCTTGGTGAGCAGCTGGGCGCAGCTGAGGAAGTCCTCATACCTGGCGAAGGGGACCACAGGCTCGGGGAGCTCCCGCAGGTAGAGCTTCAGCAGGGAGGCCACCGTGTGCACGTCTGTTGTGCTGGGGGCCGAAGAAGGCACCAGTATGAGGCCTGGGATGCCAGGGAACTGCAGGAGTGACCAGCACCTCCACCCCACCCAGGGGCAGCCTCTGCTCTCAGGTCCGTCTGTGCCCACGGGGGGCTGCATAGGCAGCTGACGGCCCCCGGTCAAGGAAGGCCCAGCTGCTTCCGGGAGCACTGGCAGGGGCTGCCAGGGCTGCAGAGGGAAGACTGAGGTCCTGTGGCTAGGAGCTCCAGCTCCCCTGAGTCCCATGTCTCTGTCAGTCTGACAGGGGACAGACTCTGGGCCAGGGGATCATGCAGGACTTGTGTAGCTCACAGGGGAGGGAAGGGTGGCAGTGGGCCAGGGGTCCCCTACCACAGGCCACATCCCCTGTAGGGTGATGCAGGAGCCGCCTGCCTGCTCCCTGGGGGGGGAACAGCTGTCCTGCGTGCCCCCTCTAGGTGCTGTCCCAGCCCCAGCCTGGGTCTGCTCTCCCCTGGGCTTGCCCTTAGCTGGAAGTGGGGAGCTGTGCCAAAGGCACCCACCATGCAGATCTGCTGGCTCCTTGGTGGACAGCAGCAGTCCCGGGCACTGGCCATCAGGAGCAGGTCAGAGGTCAGGCAGGTTCCCCAGCCCCTGGGCTCCTGTGCTCACTGCCCCTATTCCAGCACCCCATGTGTCCATGCCAGGCCTTGGTCTCTTGCTCTGGAAGCTGCCCAGGCTGAAGTGGGACAGCTGTGGATGGTGGGGCCTGAGACCTAGATATTCTCCCTCCCTGGGTGTGCCCAGGAAGCAGGGAAGCTGGGCTCTGCTCTTCAGTTCCCATACTGGATATACAGGCGTCTCCTCCGCTCGCATCCCAAGCCATATCTGGGCCCCAGTAGTTCATCTGTTTGTCTAGGGCCCTGGATTTAAACCCTGGACCTGCCCATGCCTCAGGGAAGGAATTCAGGAAAGATGGGCCTGGGGCCAGGAGACTTTGCTGTGCCACTGAGGCGTGACATGGCCCTGGCCGAGTCCCATGCTGGTGCGTCCCTTCTGCCTTGACATTTGGGACTCTGGGGTTTCACATGCCCATGTGCACCCCACATTCACATACCCAGGGCCCTTCCCTGCCTCAAGCCCAGTGGCTCTTGACCCCTGCACCTCAGGTAGGCATGCCCCTGCTCACACCCTCCACTGCCTTCTCCCAGGTCACCTTCTCCGCCCACACCCCTGGGTGCCTACAGCCCCTTCCCCGATGGGGCCCCACGTGTTCCATAGCAGCCTCTGTATTGAGCCGGAACCAGGAGAGAAGGGGAAGGGACAGGAGCCAGGTCATCAGGTTTGCCCTGTAGAGGGACAGGTGCCAAAGCAGAGAAGTGTGGGCAGAGCCAGCATTACGTCTCATCTCCCTACTCCTGCAGGTGGGCCTGCCCTGGGCGCATGCGCGCAGAGTGGTCCCTCCACAATGCAGACCTCCCCACCACATCCCTGCCTGGAGCTCACCCCACGGCCAGGGCCCAGGGTCCTACTGCTCAGCCCTGCCCCCCCCCACGCCCCAACTGTCTCCACTGTCTCCTTCCCAGCTCCTGCAGGGTGCCTCTTCTGGGGGCACTGCCCCCTCACCCCTGCCACAGCCACCACGAATCCAGGCCACCCCGCCCACCAGCACCCAGGGACAATGCTCCACAGCCTGGACCCACGGGCGTCCAGCCTGGGTGCATGCTGCCGTGGGGGGTGGGGGCAGCAGCGGGTCAGCAGATGCGGGGCCTGCCCCAGGCCGAGTCTGCCACCCTCCCTTCAGCGAGCGCGGCACCCAGCCTCAGCCGCGGCACCTCCTTGTGCAGGTCCCTCCGCATCTCTCCATTCCCAAGGGCCTCCTTCGCCCACGCCAACACTGGTGTCCACCCGGAGCACACCTGGAGTCTGTCCCCTGTCAGACTGTCAGAGACATGGGACTCAGGGGAGCTGGAGCTCCCAGGCACAGGACCTCAGTCTTCCCTCTGCAGCCCTGGCAGCCCCTGCCAGTGCTCCCGGAAGCAGCTGGGCCTTCCTTGACCGGGGGCCTCCTGCCGCCCCCTACCACCTTACTGCCCTAGAACCCACTGTTCCCTCGGCGGCCTGGCCCCCGCTCCTCTGCCTGGCCCAGCCCCCCCCCCCCGCCTTACTGGCCTCTCAGAGCCAGGAAACAACCCGCCCTGGCCTTCTGGAAGAGCCTGGGCCTTCACAGATCCTACCTGAGAGCCTCCCCACCCCAGCCCTGTTAAGTCCCTTACCGCCAGCATTGGTGCCAGCTCCCCCATGTGCTTACCTGTTTTGGCTCCCTTAGCACGTCCGCTGCACAGGGCACCCTGCCCTACTCCTCGCCTCCCCAGGGCTCCTCCCCCAGTGGACAGGAGGTGAGTGAAGTTTTAAAAAAAGGGTTGCTGCCAGGAGTCGATGGAGCGCCGAGGGTCTGGTGGACAGTGTGGGAGAGCTGCTGAAGCCCAGCTTGGGGAAGTGGTGGGAGGGGCAGGAACAGGGCAGCTGGGGTCACTGAGGCTTCCAGGCCTGGTGGGAGTCTTCGTGGGGGAGGGGCCCAGGACTGTGGGCTGGAGGGGATGTTCTTACAGAGGTGAGCAGGGAGGTGAGGAGGCTTCGTGGGGAATGGGAGCCAAGGATGGAAGCCAGCATGGGAGTCTGGGAGAGAGAGCTCCCTCCTGGGACTCTCTGCAGGGTGGGCAGCCACAGAGCCAAAGGAGCTGCTGTGGAGGTGGTAGAACACAGGACAAAAAGGCCTCAGATGCCCCAGAGGAGTTTCTAACGGGAGAGGGCACTGCAGCCCAGGACGGCTGTGGGGTGTGGGGGTCACCGCTGAGAAGGTGGGGTGGGGGGACAAGCTTGGAGACGGGCCTCCATACACAACCCCCGAAGAGTAGGAGTGGCCAGACAAGAAAGCAGACAGGAGAAGGTACGTCCAGGAAGCAGGGACAGCCTGCCCCACACTGCTAAGAGGCCAAGGGTCAGGTCTGCAAGCTGGGGTACAGAACACTCTGTGGGGGGCCACGTAGGTGGGCAAGGCAGGGAGGGCGGCCAGGCTGAGCACACCGAGAATGCACCTTGGCACAGTGGTGTGTCAAGGTGGATACACAGCCTGGTGGGTGAGCCTTAGCCAGCCTGCGGCCACCGCACACCACTCCAGTGGAGTTCAAGTAGGGCAGTGGCGAGGTCTGATCTGTGTTTGCAGACATCCTTCACATAGCATCAGGCACTAGGGCAGTACATCTGATCCTGGGGAACTTCTAAAAGTCCATGTTCCCAGGCCCTGCCCATGTGGCATTATTTGAAGTGATTTCCAACCCTAACTTACTTGGAGCCACACAGACACAGGAAGGAAGAGACATGGCTGGCAGAGGGTCAGAATGGACCACAAGCTCACTGACAGTCAGCACTGGGATGGAGCTTCAGGAGGCTGTGGCTGAAGGGACCCTACGCCCTCCCTGGGCTCCACATCTAAGGAAAGGACCTGACCAACTCTTGTGGCTGTGGTGATGGGTCTGGGGAGGAGCTGGAGGGACTGGGAGAGGTTCTGCCCTGGGACTGACGGAGGTCCTTGCTGCCTGTGAGTGCTGGTGGCCTATCCTGGGGCACAGGTGGGCCTCATCTGTGAGGGCAGATCTGAGAAGAAAGGACAGAAGCTCCACGAAGGCTAGAGCTGGCTTGATACAGAAAGAACTTTCTATGGAAAACGGCCCCCTAATAGGTGGGGTTCTGTCAGGGAGAAGAGAGCCCCCAAACAGCTCTGGGGTGGGGAAAAGCCATGACTCCCCCACTTGCAGCTCCTGGGCTGTGAGTACAGCTGACTCCACCAAGGCAGGAACCCAAGGCCTGGGTAAGTCCCTCATAACGGATTAGGAGACTAACAGCCCCAGGACAGGTGGAGGAGATTTGCTTCCCTGTCCCTGAAATCTGAGGGGATGGTGAGCTGCTGCACCATCTTGTCACTGACAGAGCCTGGGGAGAGTCACCCGAGGAAGCAGAGCCTAAACACAGACCTCTCAGGAGCCGGGGGTCCTGGATATAGCTGTGTCTGAACTACTCCAGCACAGCAGCCCGCAGGGCCCTTGCCTCTGCCGGGTCAGGGTGATGAGCATGTGCGTGGAAGCTGCCAGAATGGACATGAGCAGGCCGGGTTTGTGGCAGGCATCCACCCTCAGAGGAGACCCAGGGCTGCCAAGGTGAGTTTGTGCCCTAAGCTCTGCCCACCAGGAGGGCTGGGTGAGCACCCGTGTGCCAACGTGGGCAGCCATCCCGCCCACCGTCCTATTGCCCAGCTTCCTGAGTGCTGGCCCACCCTGCCCACTGGAGCTGGAGCTCTGGGCAGGAGCCCTGCAGGGGGAATGGATGGGGGCTCCATCCACAGCGCCTTCTCCGAAGCTCACCTGTCAAACAGCGGCTTCTCTCCACAGTCAAAAGAGTCCTGCAAGTCCCTCACCAGGTTGGCCTGGCCCGGCATGCGGAAGAGCCCCTCCTCGGTGAGCCCGTGCTCCCGGATGAAGTCCACACACTGCTCCACCAGCAGCGGGGCCAGGCGGGGGCCATACTTCCGCTCGTGGTGGACTGTGTCCTCCAGGCGCTGCCCAAAGATCCCTGGGCACAGAGAGGAGCTGGTCACACCCTCAGCCCCCAGCTCTGGGTGGGACAGAGGCACTTGGGACAAAGGAGGCAGTGCTGCTGTTAGGGCCTGAGGAAGCCAGTTACACACTGGGAGGATGCACCAGGAGGCCAGGCCCAAGCCCCGTGGACAGACAGCAGCAGGAGCATGGGCACATGGCCTGGCCTGACCTGAGCTCGCCCAAGCCAGGAGCATGCAGCCCTCAGGGCGCAGGCATCACGATGTCGTCCATCAGTTTTGCAGACACTCCAAGTGGGAAACCATCGACGCCCACCAGTGGCAGAGAAGTGGATACCTGTGTTCTGTTCCTGCCGTGGAGCACTGTGCTTGTGAGAACGGGTGAGGCACGGCTCACAGGGCAGGACAGATGACAGAGTCATGTGAAGAACACAGTCATGACTTGGCATCACCGATCATTAGGGAAAGGGGAGGCACCACCCCACACCCATTCGGACGGCTGCTGTTCGGAAAGAGCTGCCAATGACGAGAGGTGGCGAGCACGGGGAGGAGATGGAACCCCGGCGCACGCTGGCGCAAGTATGAACCGGCGCGGCTGCTGTGGAAAATGGTACAGCAGTCCTCAAAAAACTAAAACCAGAATTACCATATAATCCAAGAATCCCGCTTCTGGGTTTAGGCCCCAAAGCAGTGAAAGCAGGGTCTTGAAGAGACACTGGCACACCCGTGCTCACTGCAGCACAGCTCACGACAGCCACCACACGGAGGGACGGGGAGCTGCGGTGCACACACGGGATGGGGTGTGGCTCAGCCTTCACAGGGAAAGGAACCCCGGCACTTGCTGCGACACGGATGAACCCAAACCATTCACGAACGGACAGGCACCGTGTGATTCCACTCAGAGAGGAACCTAGAAGGACGGAGCTCAGCAAGACAGAGTGGAACGGCGCCTGCCAGGGGCTGGGAGGGGGAGATGGGAGTTAGGATTTCATGGGCTAGGAGCTGCAGTTTCGCAAGATGAAAAGGGTTCTGGAGGTGGACGGTGTTGATCGTTGTGTGACAATCTGAATGACCTTAATGTTGCTGAACTGTATGCTTTAAAATGGTGCAGACAATCAGTTTTGTTAGGTGTATTTTATGAACATTAACAAAAATTGAAAAACAAAAAACATAATCAGAGGCAAAAGAAACCAGACCCCAGAGCACACACTGCACGACTCCATTTACATGAAGTTAAGCAGCAGGTGGAACTAATCTGAGCTGTCAGGCCAGGACACGGCCACCTTGGTGGGTCAGTGACCAGAAGGGGCCTGGGGGCTTCTGGGGCGCCGGTAACGCTGTCTCGGGACAATGCTGGTGTTCACCTTGAGAAAATTTACTGGGCCGTACACTTATCACTTGCATACTTTTCTGCAGCATGCTACACTTCAGTAACATTTGCAAAAAAAAAAAGGAAGGAGGGAAGGAAGGGAGGGAGGGAGAGAGGGAGGGAGGAACGAAGGAAGGGAGGGAAAAGAAATGAAATCAGAGAGAGAAGGATCCAAAGCACTTGACACAGGACAAGACGGCAGATGAGGGACAGAGGGAAAGAGGAAGAAGGCAGATTTCCACTATGCAGGGGCTGCTTTAAAATAAAACCCATCAGTCCCTGATGCAGTGCCTGGCACAGGGCTGGACGTGGCGAAGGCTCCTCCCTTCCCCAAGACAAAGTGTATAGAACTTGGGGGATGCGGACTCCTCTCTTCAAGAAAACACCTATGTGGGCTGTGCCTGGCGGATGCCATCAATGCTTCAGGGAGAAGTGAGAGTGCACATGTGTACGTGTGTGCACATGCACTACATGTGGGCTTGTGAACGTGTGTGCATATGAGCACATGCGTGCATGTAGGCTTGTATGTGCGCATGGGCATGCACATGTCAGGGGTGTGCGTGAGCGTGAGGAGAGAGTGCTGAAGTGGCTGACATGTGGCTGACACATGTGCTCTGGTGCCAGGCGCTGTTCTGAGCACACTACACATAGCCCTATATTTAATCCTACACAGCTTGCTGCCTTAGGGACTATTACTTTCATCGTCATCCTCATCTTGACTTCTCAGACGAGCAAACTGAGGGGCAGAGGGGTTTAAGAACATGCCCAAGCTCTCCCAGCACGTGGCAAGGTCAAAGTTCAAACCCAGACAGTCTGGCTCCAGGTGTGGAGAATGTTCTAGGCCACACTGCCACTTGCCCCCCACACTGGTGTGCAGACACCTGCGTGAGGCCCCTGCTGCCCAGCCCTGCTTCCCTGTGGCTCCCCAGCAGTTCCCAGGACGTGGGGATTTGGGCCACAGGCAGAGACACAGAGGCTGCTGCGCTGACACGGAGAGAAGGTGCCGCCTCTGCCCACGGGGTGGGGCCCGATGGGTCAGTCAACAGCCTTGAGCACAGTATGGGGGCTGATGCCACCACAAGACGGGCCTGCTGGCCACCCGGAGTAGCTCTGAGAAGAAGCTCTTCCACGAAGGCCCCAGGGCTACCACTCCCTGTGTCCTGGCCTTTCCACCTGGTCTGGGGACACCGAGCCCCTGCTCCCTCTCACCTTGCTCAGGGCTCAACAACCCACACCCAACAATGGGCCACGTGGGTCCATCCATAGATGTGCCTCTTTAGCTCATAGGATGTTTGAAACATTTTTAAATTAGTTATTTAAAACCAAGAGATTTCATACATAATCTGGATTCCCAGCTTCTCTTGAAAAGCCCAGAGATGTGGTGGCACCAGGCCTGAGTTCCCAGATGGCAACGCTGGCAGAGCTCAGTGGCCTCCATGCCCTGTGAGAGCACACACAGTGCCACTCTCCGCAGTGCCCACCATTCCCATAGCCTCTCACCTGGTGCACACTCCACCCACGGGGCTTGGCCAGGTGGTCATTCCCCTCTGGGGCACAGCCTTCCCCCAAGGACACTGGGGTCAGGATAAGTGGGGAAGAGGTCCTGACCCACAGAATGTAGACATGGAAAGCCACACCTGTTATGACCTGGAGCACTCACTAGAACCTCAGATGAGCAGGCAAAGGACATGGGGCACGGGGGAGTGCCCACGGGCAGAGGGTCTCAAGGGGGAGGGGCCTGCTTTCTGCCTCCCTCTGTACTCACACACGTGCATACACACACACACACACACGCTTTCCCTGCAGCTGCACCCACTACCTGGGTGTCAGGACTGCACGTGCTGCCAGGCCCGTGCATGGGCCTCTTTCATGCCCAGTCTGTGCAGATTTGTTACCAGCGCTTGGAAACAGCTCAGGCACGAGCTGTCCCAGTCTTCCTCCCAGCATCCTCTCCTCTGTCGCAGCCTGCTGCCATCCTCACAGACGGTTTCAGGGAGCTCCCCTCTGCTGGGTCCCTTGAGTGCCCGGGGTCACCTCCCTCTCTCCAGTACCAAGCCCATGCTAAGTGGAGGGGGACACGCCATCCAGGGCCATCTCCCATCCCCAGTCACTGCTCTCAGCTCCCCAACCTCAGCTCTTAGGGGACTGAAGGCCACAGCTGGGGAAGAGACACCAAGGAAAAGAATTCCCTGTTCTCTCCAGAGACCCACAAAGCTTGGTAATGCCACCCAGCCTCCTGTTGGCTCCAGCCCTTCCTGCTCTACCACCTCCTGTCCCCAGGACACTGGCCAGCCATCTGTCCATCACTCCTGCACTGTGCAGCGCCCAGTGGGCCTGGGTCCCAGAGAGCTTTAGAGCTGCCCCGAGAGCTGTAAACACAGAAACCACCCCGGGCCTCCCCTGCCCACACTGAGGACAATTGGCAGCAAGGCCCAGCCCCACCTCCCTCCACCAGCTGTAGGTGCAGAGCCTGGGCCAGCCTGGCTGCCACACCACACCCGGCCCACAGCTCCCAACCCAAACACAACCACTTCCTCCCCCAGGAAGCCTTCCTGACCACTCTCCCTGACGCCAGCACAGGGCTGTAAGAGCCAGGGAGGGGAGACCACAGGGCCCTGGGCATTTCTAAAGAAGGGAGATTTCAGGGAGAAGGTAATGTTGGAACCAAGGTCTAAAACTGAGCAGGAGGTGGCCAGGGTTGGGGGCGGGGCTGAGGGAGCATGGCTGGGGGCAAGGCAGGACCCTCCCTGGAAAGGCTCAGGGACCACGGTGAGCACTGACCCATATGCGCCCTCAGGCACCCAGAGGCCCTCCAAGTGCCCAGCTTCTGCCTGGCATGGGGGTTGGGCTGGTTGGGGGTGGAGACGCAGGCAGGTAGGGAGCGTTCGAGGCCAAAAGCCATGGTGAGTCTGCACCAGCACTGGTCTGGGGGCACATCCTGGCTAAACCACTGAAGAGTAGAGTGGCCCCTTTCCTATGCTTCAGTCTCTCCATCTAGAAAATGGGATGATCACACCTGTCTTTAGGGGCTGCTACAAAGACCACCAGAGGACCACGAGGCCCTGCCCCCTGGCACTGCCAGGCCCCGGGCCTGACCCCACACTCCCAGCACAGCTCCAAGTGGAAGTCTGTGCAGCCTTCAGGTGTGAGCTGCCCCTCCCTCAAGCTTGGCTGGAGCCATATGGGGAGGGCCCCAGGAGTCCTCAGTCCAGCTCAGCCTCCCAGGAGGCTTCCTTCCCGGCTCCCTCCTGCTGGAGGCAGCCTGTGCTCAGGCTTCAGGGCCTGGCCTCCCTCCCAGGGGCCCTGCCCACCACTCCCCTGGCCCGGGTCTCTCCAGCAGAGCCTGGCAGGGCCTGGCCCCGCTGTGCAGGAGCCCTCTTGGCACATGTCGGAGACGGGAGCCTTGCCAAGAACCAGTTCCAATAGGTTTGTCAGCTCCCTGGAAACCCAGCCAGCATGTGGGTTCCTCGAGGTCCCAGCCCACGCTCTTCACAGAGCACCGGCTCTGCCACCACAGAGGAAACTGCCAGGGGCTGCCTCTCCTCTGGGTGAACTTGCTGCCAGGCATCCTCCCCTGCCAGCAGCTCCCTGGCAAAGCCGTCCCTCACTCCCCTCTCCTGGAAATCCCAGTCAGCTGGCTCAGATCCCTGTCCTCGGTGACCCTGGGCACCACTCTCAACCTCTCTGAGCTGGTGTCAGCCACTTCATGGGGTTGTGAGCGTCCACAGGAGATCGCAGCACACTGGGCACACCGAAGCAGGTGCTAAGTACACATGGCTTTCTCCTGACCCTGGAGGGCCCACTGGGTGCAGGCTCAGCATGCCCGAGTCCCACCCCCTGGGCCCCAGCAGGAAAGGGAGGCCCTGGGATTCCCTCCTGGAGCTGAGCCCTGAGCGGAGCGCAGGTCTGCCCTGGCCATGCTGCCTGTTTGGGCTCTTTCCAGTAGAGGGCAAGGCCGCAGTCCCAGAAAAGGCACAAATTCTAAAATTCTCCCTGGAAATTCATAAACTTTGGGTAATTTCACACAGTTTCCCTCCTGGCTCCAGCCTTTCCTGCTCTCAGTCCCCTGTTCCTGAGTCACCCACCACCCTCTGCATCCACCCACCCTTTCCCAGTCCAGGTGCAGGGTGACCTACCTTCTGTCACTTCCAGGCTCTGCTCTGGGTACTAGAGAGCGTCAGAGCTGACCCCAGTGCTGTCAGCCTATGCATTCCACCCTGGCGGTCCCCCCTGAAAACCCTTCCCTGCCTCCCCCCATCCAGGCCCGCAGGAACACAGGAGAGGCTAACCTCATCTTGGTTGGGGCCGGGGGGTGCCTGCCCAGAGCCAGCCGGACCTCAGGGTAGAAGTTATTCCCTCCTACTCCTGCTTCGGAGGCTCGGACCGGTTAGCCGGGGTGGGGAGGGCTCCCCTGCAAGCCCCCGCCCCGTCCCAGACTCCGCGTCCAGGACAGCGGAGGCGGCTTTCGGCCTCTTCCCTCGTACACCCAGCCGCCAGAGGCCCCGCTCCCAGAACGGCCCGCCGCGACATCCCAAAGTCCCCAGGCCCCGGCTGAGCCCCGCAAGACGCATGCGCGGTGCTCTCCTCGCCCGCCGCCGGTCCCGGCTTCGAGCGCCTCTCGGCCCGGCCGGGGACGCCGCTTCCCCAGCGGGCCCGGGGCGCCCTACCTGGGCCAGCGGGCGCGCAGCAGGCGGGCAGGCGGCAGGGCGGCCGCGGGCAGGCGCGGCACCGGGAGAAGGCCCGCGTGGCCGGCATCAGGCCCATGGCGCGCCCGGGCGCGGCGGCGCGGCGGTGGCTGGAATGCCCGGCACGCGCGCAGGTAGCGTCTTGCCCGCCGCCGCCGCCGCCGCCCGCGCCGCCCCGGGCCCGGACCCCGGGGCGAGGGAGGGCCGGGATTTGCCTGGGATGCCACGCCCGAGTCGGCCGGTGGTGGAAGGGCTCAGATTCAAACATCCGACCCTCTTCCCCTAATTAGGCACTGGAGGCATCCCTCCTCTTTGCGGAGAACCGGCTGTAGGAGCGTCCACTCGGCCCTCAGCCTTCGAGGCAGGTGTTCCAGGTGGGGCAGTATTGGCCCAGGAAGAGTAGGTAACTGGGTCTGGGTCCCCGGCCAGCAGCGTGCTGAGCCTGGATCGAAAGCTAGGCCGCCGGCTCCGGAGGCTCCGGAGTCCGGGCTCCAGCCCCCCCTGGCCCCCGCCCTGCCTAGGCAGCAACCCTAGTATCTCCTTGAGCAGCCCTGAGAGTAAGCATTGACTCCGCATTGGGTTATGTGGTTTGCCTAAGGCCACACCTCTGGTAAGTGGGGATCTTCATTCAAACCTAAACTGGCTTTCTGTAAAGCCTGTATGTTCCCTCGGGGTAGGACTGGGAGAAGAGCCCACAATCCCATGCCTTCCAAGCGCTCTGACCTGGGCGAGAGGGAGGTCTGGAAGAGGTGCAGCACACACCAGGAGAGCAGGTGGACAGAGGCAACGCGGGGGGCAGTGCAACAACAGCAGGGCACGGGGGTCCCAGGGTCGGAGGGCAGAATTCGGCAAGGGAGGGAGCTAGGGGTCCTGGGGCTGGAAGCGGGTGGGGCCCGTCTTCAAGCAGGGTGGTGCAGGGCTGTCGGCCTCTTGCTCCTTCTAAGCAGAGCCTGGCCTAGGGTGGGGCAAGAACGGTGCTCACCACAGGTGCAAACTGTAAGGGGTACCCCAAACCTCAGTAACCAAGATAAATATTTTATCACAATATGTTAATAAAAATTAATGCAAAAAATCCATGATGAACAAAATACCAAAATTTGAAATAAAGACAGGATCAGCCCCTGCACTTATACAGTCCTTGAGTGTCTCACTCCGCTCACCCTAATCTCTTCCATGTCTTTATTTCCACGTTTCATATCTGTCTTGTTTATCATGAATGTGATCAGCTGAATAAATAATGCCCTCTTCCAAAGATGTCTCTGTCCTAATTCCTGGACCCTGTGACTATGTTACCATACACTGTAAAAGGGACTGCATGGACGTGACAAGGGCTGCGTGAGCCAGTGTAATCACGAGGGTGTTAGAAGAAGGTGGCGGAGGTGAGGTGAGGACAGTTGCAGAGACTGGAATGACGGACCCCCAGCCTCTAGGTGGGAGAGGCAAGGACCAGATTCTGCCCTGGAGCCCTCAGAAGAAACAACCCTGTGGACACCTTGATTCTAGCCCCAGAAGACTCGATTCCGACTTCTGATCTCTAGAACTGGAAAAGAGTAACTTCATGTTGTTTTAAGCTGCTAAACTTGTGGCAATTTGTTAAAGCAGCAATAGGAACCTAGAACAATAGATTGTTTTTGCAATCAATTTTCATTTAAAAAATACTACAATAAAATATTTATCTTGATTACTCAATTCTTTGTTACCCCCTTAAATTTTGTGCCCCAGGCCAGGGACGCTGCCCAGTCTTGGCCCTGACACTAAGTGTGGCTGGGTGACACTCAGTTTTCTCCCTTCCCAGAGTTCAGGTAAACGTGAAGGTGGGAAGGGCAGTTCATGGTGCCCTAAACCTACCAGCAAAGCCTGGGTGTCCCCATGGCCCAGGGACCTGCTGGGTCTCAGCAGCCCTGTCCGTGCTAAAGAGAAGGGGCTGCGGGCTCAGTAGAGGCACCTGCCTACGCTGGGTGCAGGTGGGACACTCTTGAGGGGCAGAAGGGCTCTGCCACTGACTTGCTTTCTCCCCTCCGAGCCTCGGTTCCCCACCTGTGTGGTCAGAGTTAGACCTCCCAGTCTAACCACTGCACCCCACCCAGGCTCCGCAGACAGATGGAGGTCTGCACCGTGCCCGTTCAGGAAGCTCCCACAGGCACCGCCACAATGAGCTCCCAGTTAAGCCCTGGCCCTGCTGCACCCACTCCACCTTGGGGATGGGTGTGTGGTGGTAGTCACTAAACTGCCCTCTTGGGGCAGGGCTGGAGGGCTGAGAACCTGAGGGTCTGTCCTCTCACACAAGCAGAAGTGACAGCTGACCTCTTTAGTTTGGGTGGCCCTCATCTCTGAGCTTTGTGTCCAACAGGCCCTGGGTTGGGTCTGGGGTCCAGAACCTCAGGGACTGTCTCTACCCTCAGTCTTAGTCTTAATTATACACTCCCCTCCCACCCCCATTGAGACAACTCAGATCCAAAAGGGGTGGTGCCCTGAGGCCTACTGACAACAGCATCCACAGATGGGCTTGCTCTCAGGGGCTGCCCCTGCTCCCAGCCCCACTGTGTGCTGTTAGGCAAGTTGCTGAACCTCTCTGGGCTTGTCCCTCCAGAGCGTATCAAACCCAGAGCAATAGTAGCCCATGGCAAGTATGAGTTCCCTTTCTTTGTCTAAGAGTAGTGCAGGCTAAAGTCCTCCAAGGCTGCCTGGAACAAGCTGGAAGCCAGAGATCCCAAACACAGGATACCCTGAGGCCTCCTGGCATCTCTAGAGCAGGCACCTGGGCTCTGGGCACCAGCTGGCCTAGGTTGGCACACCAGCTTCCCACTTACTTTGTGACCTGGACAAATCACTAGAGCCTTCCTGCTGCTGTCTCCTCATCTGAAAAGGGAGGGTAAGGGGACTGATTTCACAGGGTTATTGGTAGGCTCAGTAGGGATGCAGAGCCCAGCATGGGAAACCTGGGGTCACCAGGGGTTTGTTCCATCTCAGCACTAACTGGAGCAAACGCTTTTCTGGCCCTGTGATCTGAGCTCCACTTAGCACAAACTGAAGCCAGGCTGGCTGAGCTGACAGGCAGTTCTCTCCACAGCTGCTGGAAGGGAAAGACTTAACGAACCAGCAAGGTGGTTACAGGCAGTTGAACAGTTAGTGTCCTGAACTTTGCAGGAAGTGGTGGTGAGCAGCCCTCCATAAATCATCCGGGCCGCCTTGCCAGGCTCTCCCAAGATAAGGCAGTGACTCCGGCCCTTGTTCTCCTGGTAAACAGCCGGCCAACGGCCTCCATGGCAGCTTGTCAGTAGGGGCTGTAGCTGGAGGTCATTTCCCCTCATTGGGGGTCCAAGCTCTTAGGCTTCTGGGGCTCTTGTAGAAAGAAGCCTTGAGGGCTGCAGGGAAGGAGGCCCAAGGGTGCTGTGAACCAGTCCCTATACCCAGAAGAGGCCACACCTGCCCTCTATGAGCCTGGGCAGAGTCCAAGCCTATGGGAACATCTCTTCCTCCACCTGGGCATGTGGACCCTCGGGGCACACTAGAATAGGCAGGGGCACCAGAGTTGGGCTCAAGTGTCCCTTCTGTTGGCTTAGTGACCTGAAGCCCAGCCAGGGTCAGCAACAGTCCTTTCTCTTCCTTTTTGGAAGGGCTTCCAAGAAAGACCACAAGCAGGTTGACATTCACAGGAACTAGAGCTAAGACTCTGTCTTGAATCTCCCAGCAGGGCTGGACGGGATTTGGATCAAGCAGTGCTGGGAAGAAGTGGTCCACTAGGAACTCAGACTTAACACTGCCAGCCTGGCCTGGGTCCAGTGACCTTTCACTCTGAATCTGATTGTGCCTCCAGGGCTTCTGTTTGGAAATGTCATTCCAGCAAGTGATGACCACTGCCAGCTGCCTAACAAGGTTGCTTTATGCCCTGCCCAAGTTGTCCCAAGGTTGGATTTTTTTCCATGTCAGGTGTCCTGCCCTGTGGCCTCAGGGAGCTGTATCTGTTCCCCTTTCCTTCCCCTCATGAGGGCAGGAGAGTCAGCTCCTAGGGGTCAGAGTCAAGTCTCCAGAGGCCTGTGAGAGTCATGCACAGCCAGCTGGGGCAGGCTTGGGCATCGCAGGTCCAATGACCGCCACAGGCCTACTGCCTGGCCCCTTGGGCCCCTTGTGGTCACTCTGGGCAGGGACACCATTCCACAGCTGAGCTCCTTGCCCCAGGACTGCTGCTCTGTGCTGCCACAGGGAAGGCTGAAACCAATAGCTCCTGGCTGTGCTTGGTGGTGCCCAAGGGCCCGTAGGTGGAATAGTTACCACACTACTAGTTAGTGAGCTCTAACCCCGGCCCCTGAGACTCCTGTCCCAGGAGTGTCTCCTTAGTGCCCACTTAGTGTCTCCACTGCTTTAATGACTCAAAGACACCTCAGACTTGGACGTGTTCAAACAGCTGTGGTCTTGCCACAGTCTCCCAACCTGTCCCGTGCTGAGTCCTCCCCTCTCAGTTCATGACAGCTCTGTCCTCCAGCCGCCCAGCCAGATACCCTGGAGTCAGCCTTCACTGCTCCCTCCTCACACCCACATCCAGGAGAGCTTATCGGTCCCACTTGCAAAACAGATTTGGGATCTGATCACTGTCGCCTGCCCCTCCACAATGAGAGCACTCCCCTCTTGTCTGGATTACCGCAAATACGTTTCTAGCTTCCCTTGCACCTCCAGGGTCAGCAGTCGGAGCCGTCCTCAAACTATGTATCAGATCGCGACATCCTCTGCTCAAAGCCTTCCAATGCCCCTCTCCCGTTTCACCTAAGAGTAAAAGCCAGGGTCCTGACAGGGGCACAGGAGGCCTCTACCTTCTGGTTCCCATCTTTCCCCTCCTTCAGTCCCTCCAGCCTCCCTGCCTCTGCTCTGGTTCTAGATCATATCAGATGTTCTCCCGCTTTTGCCGGAGCTGTGACCTCAGTGTGGCACACTTCCACCAGATGTCCTTGTGGCTCACTCTCTCACCTCTTTCAACACTTTGTCTGAACAATGAGATACCACTTCACACCCACTGGGATGGCTATTATAAAAACAAGAGACAGAAAACAGAAAACAAGTGTTGATGAGGATATGTAGAAATTGGAACACTGTACATTGCCAGCGGGAATATAAAATGTGACAGCCACTGTGGAAATGGTATGAAGACTCCTCAAACAATTAAAAATAGAATTACCATATGACCCAGCAATCCCACTTCTAGGTATATACTCAAAAGAACTCAAAGCAGTGGCTCAAAGGGCTATCTGCACACTGACACTCACAGCAGCACTTTTCCTAATGGCTGAAGCATGGAGGCAGCCCAGTGTCCATCGACAGATGAATGGAGAAGCGAAATGCAGCATGTCCACACAATGCCAAATCATTTGGCCTTAAAATGGAGGGAAATTCTGACACATGCTACAACATGAATGAAACTTGAGGACATTATGCAAAGTGAAATAAGACAGTCAGAAAAGAACAAATGCTGCACGACTCCACTCACAGGAGGCACTTAGAGCAGTCAAGTGCATAAAGACACAAAGTAGAATGGCAGTTGCCCAGGGTTGGGGGAAGGAGAGAATGGGGAGTTACCATTTAATGGGGACAGAGTTTTGGTTTGGGAAGATGAAAAATTCCTGGAGACAGACGGTGGTGATGGCTGCACAACACTGTGAATGTGCTTAATGCCACCAAAATGTCCACTGAACACTCTGGTTTTTTCTCTGCTGTGTCCTCTGCCTGCACATGACAGATGCTCAGTAAGCACTTTTTGAATGAGTAAAGACTACTTAGTGCTGAGAGAGTGCTGAGCATTGTATGCCCGTTTTCTCTCTTAATTCTATGACAATCCTATAAAAAAAGACATTATTTTTCCCATTGTGCAAACAAAGGACTCTGAGGGTAAGAGGTGTGCCCAGGATCACACAGCAAGCAAGTGACAGAGGCAGAACATACCTAGACCCAAGCCTGTTGCCAAAGCCCCACCCCACCTCCTCTCACACTTCAATGCAATGGGTTTGGCTAAGTCGCTTCCCATGCACAGAAATTCCCAGGCTTTGAGGGGTTTGCAGATCTCTCCAGATAGCCAGGCAAGGAATGCACATGCTCAAGCACCCATCAGATGCCAAGGCAGCCCTGGGGGTCCTTTGACTGTTGTCCCCATTCTCTCTCCTCTCAGAAAGAGCTGGCAAGGACGTGCTGCCCCATGTGTCCTCGTGGGGTCATTTTCCCTGAATTGGGCACAGAAGTTCAAAGATCAGTTTGGGGAGGGTTGGTCTCTTAACAACATCAAGTCTTCTGATCCATGAACATGGGATGTCTTTCCACTTATTTAGGTCTTCTTCAATTTCTTTCAACAATGCTTTATTATTTTCAGAGTGTAACTTCTAGACTTCTTTTGCTAAATTTATCCCTAAAGTATTTTATTCTTTTGGTTGCTATTGTAAATGAAATTTTCTTAATTTCATTTTCAGTTTGCTCATGGCTCCTGCACACATACACAATTGATTTGTGTATATAGACCTTATATCCTGCAACCTTACTGAATTTTTTATTAGTTCTAATAGTTTTTTAGTGGATTTCTTAAGATTTTCTCTACATAAGACCAAGTCATCTGCAAGTAAAGATATTCTGATATGTTCCTTTTCAATCTGGCTGCATTGTTTTTTTTCATTATCTTGCCTAATTGCCTTGGCTAGAACCTCTAGTACAATGCTGAATAGAAGAGGTAAAGGCAAGAATCCTTGTCTTGTTCCTGATCTTGGAGGAAAAGCATCCAGTCTTCCTCTCTTAAGTATGATATTATCTGTGGGGATTTTGTAGATGGCCTTTATCAGGTTAAGTTCCCTTCTATTCCTAGTTTTTGGAGTGTTTTTATCATTAAGTGGTGCTGGATTTTATCAAAAGCTTTTTCTGAGCCTACTAAGATGATCAGGTGTTTCTGTCCTTTATTGGTGTATTACATTAATTGATTTCCAGATGTTAAATCACCCTTGCAATCTTGGGATAAATCTCATTTGGTCATAGTGTGTAACTCTTTGGATTCAATGTGTTGTTAGTATTCTGTTGATGACTTTTGCATCTCTATATCTGAAGAGATATTGGTGCTCCAACAATATTCTCTCTTCCTCCTGCACGGTCAATCTTTTGCAATGCTGTTTCGTCTTCCAACTTAAAAAAATAAACTCCCTTTACCTGACTTCCCCCTCTAGCTGGTGTCCTATTTCTCTCTTTCCCTTTACAGCAAATTTCTTGGAAGAGTTGGCTATGTTCACACCTCCCCCCTCTCCCCTCCTATTATCCTCTGTCATGCCCACTACTCTCAGGCCATGCCCAGCACTCCACCAAAGCCACCCTTGCTCAAGTCATAAATGAATGTGCCCAACTTCAGTCCCCCTCTGGCTGATTTATCCACAGCACTTGCTACAGTGGCTCCCTGCTGTTCCTTCCTCGCTTGGCTCCTGCCCCCTTCCTCTCAGGGATCCCTCCCAGCCCCTCTGCCGCCCCCTCACTCACTCTGTGGTATCTCATCCTGCCTCCTGGCTTCAAACCCCATCTATGTGCCTGTGGCCCCCAAACTTTCTCTCTAGCCCAGTCCTCTGCTCTGACCTCTAGACTTAAATACCTACCTACCTACTTGACATCTAAACTTGAACATTTGATAGGTATCTCAAACTAACATCTTCCTTCAAAACAACTGCACTTCCTGTGTTCTTCCTGTCTCAGTTAATGACTAATCCAGCCTTCCAGTTGCTTAGATAAAAACGTGCCAGAATTACCCTTCACTTCTCTCATTCATTCTCATATACCTCTTGTCCATCCCAGCTAGAGAATACCACTGGCTCAACCTTCAAAATAAATCAAGAATTCAATGACTTCTCATCGCTGCCACCATCGGGGCCAAGCTGCCTGCACTCTGACCTGCACTGTTGGGTAAGTCTCTCCTAACTGGCCTCCCTTCCTCCCCGCCCTCCGTTGGCCTATTCTCAGCATGGTAGCCAGGGGGATCCCGGTAGGGCCTGGGTCAGGCTCTGCCACGTCTCTGTTCCAAAACACAAGGCACCAATGGCCCCACCATGATGACAAGGCCCCTCTCCAGCTGCTCTCTTCCCCTCCTCTCCACCCACTCTACTTGGGCCACTCTGGCCTCCTGCTGCTCTTCCAACATGGAGTGCCTGCCTCTGCCTGTGCTGTTATTCACCCTTTCATCTCCTTTATTCCAAAGTCACCAAACTCCAACTCCCTGCCACTCCAGCTCGCCCTCCCTGCCTCCTCGGTCTCTGCTGTGCCCACCACCATCTTACCTACAGTGGCTTGCTCAATGTGCTGGTCATCTGCCTCCTCTACTGGCACGTAAGCTTATGAGGGCAGGGGCCTCGTCTGTCCTGCTCCCTCTGTCTCCCCAGCCCCAGGATCCACGGCAGACTGGCTGTGCGAGTGACTGAATGAATGTGCACTCCACTTGGGCCACATCTGGGCAGGCCATCAGCAGCAACGGGCTCCCCTGCCATGGGCCTGGCCCTGTCCTCTCACAGGGAAGGCCGGGCTCTCCCCGCTGCAGCAGGCACACTGCCCACTGCCAGAACACACACACTGAAGGGCACACTGACTCCGCTATGAAGCAGTGAGAGGAGGACTGATCCTCTAAGCCTCCTTTTCCAGGGACCCGGGCTAATAACTGCTCTGCCAAGAAACCTTTGGGACTGACGGAGCCCAACTACGAGTGCCATGCTTGCCCAGACACGTCCAGGATTGCTAACTCATGGGATTTCTGCATTTCCTCTGTACTTCTAGGAGAAAGGAGACAAGCGCCTTTGATGGCAGTTCCTGTTTTAATGCTCAGGGGTCCGTCAGCACACAGGCTGGGAAGGTGGCTAAACACCAGGGGAGGGGCGAGTCTGGGTCTTACGTGAGATTCCACTGAGGGTTCCCATCTGAACAGGCAGAGAGGGAGACAGACATGTGCCGGTGCTGCTCGTGGATGAGCCACTTCGGCCAGGACAAAGCACAGCCTTTGGAGTCAGAACATCCACCGTAGTTTCTCAGCTCTGCTCCCTAACTGGCTGTTTCGTCTTGGGCAACTTATCTAGCCCCTTTGACACCTAGTTCCTCTTCTTTGTTTTATTTATTTTTATGAGCTTTTATATACTGAAGTATACACACTTTCAGAAAAGTATGTAAGGCATAAACGTGCAGATGAGCACGTTTACTGGAGAAGGAACACCTATGTAACTACTACCCAAGTCAAGCTAGAGAACATTCCAGAATGTTCTCTCCCCAACCTCCTCTTAACCTCTTCCCTCCTCCCTACTATCCTGACTTTTAGGGCATTCCTTTCTTTGCTTTTCTTTATATTTTTGCTGCCTATCTATCCATCAATATGGTTTACTTCTGCCCTGTATTTCAACTTTGTCTAAATAGAAGAGCACATTACGTTTTTTGGGTTTGTCTGTTTAGCTTCTTTAGTCCCACACTGGTTTGAAGATCCACGCGTGTTGTTGGTGGAGCTGTAGTTGATTCCTTCTTGTCACAGAGTTTCCCACTGCAGGACTGGGTTGCAGTCATTCATCCACTGCGCTGTTGCTGGGTGCTCGGGTTGGCATCAGGCCATCTCAGTAAGGCTGCCGTGAACACCCGCTGTGTCCAGTCTCCTGGTGTGCCTGTGCATGTGCTTCTATTTGGGACACGTCTTGTGTGGAGTTGCTGGGACACACGTGAGCAGAGCATCAACTGCAGCAGACAGTGCCAGGCAGTTTCCCCAGCAATATGTGTGAGTGTCTGTCGTTCTGTCTTCATCATCACTTGAAACCATCTGTTTTTCACTTAGTCATGCTGGTGGGAGGGTAGACATATCAAGTTGTGGTTTAACTTGCATTTCCCTGATTGCCTATAAGGCTGAGCGCTGTTACCTATCTTCACTGGTTATTCTTCTTGGGAAAGTCCAAGTCTCTTGCCCAAGGGTCTGCTGGCTTCTCTGTCTTGTGCAGGAGTTTGGGGAGCGAGTCATCTGATGGTCGTGCGCGTTGCAAACTCTTGTAATGTACAGCTTGTCTTTTCCTTCTCCTAATCTGCTTTTTAAAGAATAGATGCTCATTTGCTGTCATACCATTTATCGATCTTCTCCCAATAGCTTAGTGCTTTTTATAACTCATTTATAAAGCCCTTCTCTACTCCAAGATCATGATGACGACGTTCTCCTTTCTGTGGTGCCTGAGGGGGCTGCCTGTCATAAATCACAGTCCGGCTCCATAGGAGCCTGCTTCTTGGCTCCGTTTTGTGCCACTGGTTCACACCAAAGGAAGCCCATGCAAGGCAGCAGAAATCCCTGGGTGGGCTCAGGTCTGCCCAGGCCATTAAGTTGGGGCAGAAGGTCAAATGTGCTGCAATCATGAAGGGACAGGGAGGCCACAGCTGACAGTGTGACACTACTTATGAGGCCCAGGAGAACAACTTAACTTTCAACATCATATTGGCTCTTCTGCTTAAGGGATTTATGGTTCAATGAAGGGTGGTCAGGCAGCCACATCCCAGGAGGGGAGAGGAAAGCTGATGAGGTGAGGAGTGAAGGAAGGGGCTTGGCCAATGGGACTTGCAGACCAGGAGATGGGCTCGGAGCCCCTACAGGTGAGGGTCTGTCCCTGCCTGGGCTGTGTGCCAAACACCATAGGAAGGAGAGGATGTCCATGGCTGTGTGGTCAGAACCTGGCCAGCCTTCAGGCTCCTGGTGTCCACACCACCCATGGAGTTGGTGTGCTGGCCCCCAGCGTGGTGCTCCCATCATAAAAGCTGTCTTTACGATGACTTCACAGGGACACCAGCCTGCAGAGATCACAGCTATGTGGCTGGGAGCCATCTTTCCTTTGTCACACCCCATGTCCAGACTGTGGGCACAACCTGGCAGCCCCACCTTCAGGGTTGGGCTCAGAACGCCCAACCCCCTTTCTCAGAACCCCCTGCAACTGACCACTCGGCAGATGACCACGCCTGCCCCACGGGACTGCCACGTAACTGTCCCAGTCTGCTGTGTCCGCTCTTGTCCCTCTACGGCCCTCCCCTCATGTGGTAGCCAGAGGGCCCTTTTTATAAATCTAAGTCAGGTCCTGTGTGTCCCCTGCTCAGAGCCTTCCTGATGCGCCACTGCATTTAGAACGAAGTCTGAAATCCCTGCCATGGCCCTAAGGCCCAGGCAACCTACTCCCTAACCTCAGGCCCCCCCGCTCTCCTGTCTTCACTTCCCCAGACCCACTGGCCTCCTGACATGCCTCATGTTCCCCTAGTGGGATCCTACCACAGGGCCTTTGCACTTGCCAGTCCCTCTGCTGGGATGCTCCTCCACAGCATGGCCTGGCTGCCCTGGTCACTTTGTTAAGCCTGCTGGGCCATTCCACCTAACAGCATGCCCCCACCCTCCCATCGAGTGTTACTTTGCTTCACTGAATTTCTCACCACCAACCATCACGAGACACATGTCCTTGTCTACCGTCTCTCTCCCACAGAGAATGGAGACGAGGGAGGGTAGACATGCCTATTTGTTTACCACTAAATTCCTCATGACTGGAATAGACCCCAGTATGTTTTAGGTACCCAATAAATATTTTTGAATAAAGGAGGAAGTAAGTAAACGGCAACCGTTGCTTTTAGATCAGGGACAAGGAGTGGGTTTGTGGCCAGGGTCGTGTCCTCGTGTGGCTGCAGTGAGGCCGGCGGAGGGGAAGGAAGCAAGACCCAGACGTCTGATGTGAAGTGTATGAGCAGACCCCTCACGCCCACCCAGCAGCCAGCAGGGATCCGGACGCAGTGGGGTGAGCTCGCGGAAGGCCCAGGACCCCGGTGGGAGGAAGGCATGCTTTTGGGAAGTCGGCCTGACTTCCCCTGCCAGGGCCTGCTCGGGACACTGGTCGGAGGGTGACTCTCGAGGGTGGCAGCAGAAGGGCCAGCTTGCCAGAAACACAGGACACAGCAGCAAGTCCCAGGCGATAGGGGCCGTGATTACCTGCAGGCAAGGGTTCTAGAGGGCGGGCACGCGAGCTACGGGCAGTACCTCCGCCAAGCGGGGCCCAGATGACCCGGCGGATGGCCTGCACCCAGTCCTCCATGTCACGCTGGGAGCTGGCCATGAGCAGGAGCGCCTCGGGGTTGGCCGGCACCTTCTCCCGCTCCCCGGCACCACCTGCAAGACAGGGAGACACAGGCTTACCACAGGGTCCCTGCATGGCGGCTGGAGCCGCGGCTGCCGCGGTGGGCTCCCTGCCCTCAGTACACTCCAGCCCCAGGGGCAGGGGTGCTCCCCCAGACCTTCCAGCCCATCCCTTTCACACTTTTCTCCCAAAGCCTCACTTTGTCACTTTTCCATAGCAAAGTAGAATCATTCAAAGCATCTCAGGGAACCATTAGGAAAAAAGCGTGCGGATTTTAGGCCTGCTCAGAGAAGCGCAGTGACCCAGAGTGGCCTCAGCAGTGTGGTTTTCGATCAGCTTTGCCCACCTCAAGTGCACATTTCAACGTCACTGTGCCCTTTTGACTTTGGCTCCGCGTGACAACCTCCCCTCCCATCCTGAGGGGGAGGCCGGTCTCCATGGGTATCGGTGTTACCGAGGTCGGACATTAAGCCGGGATGGAGCACAGTGCACCTGTCCCTGAAAGGGTGAGTGAATGACCCAAAGGACACGTTTCACACACAGGCTATGTGAGAGTGACATGGCTGGTTTATTCACCCGGGTGCGGGTGGGCTGAGTCCGAAAAGAGAGTCAGCACAGAAGGGGGTTCAGTGAGGGCTTTTATAAAGGGGATAGCTGACCCCCTCCCACCTGCCCTGTTCAGTTCTTTGTTTCTGGGCCAAACTGGCAGGTGAAGAATCACTTCCTGCTATATGTAGTAGAGGATGGTGGGCAGAATAGTTGTTTGTAGTAAATTTTTTTAAAAATAACTAATTCCTACGACCCCTTTGCCCCAGTCGCATCCATCCTTCTGCTCTGGCGTCGTCTTTATCAGGAGAGCTAGGGAGGGATAGTCTTGGTCTCGCCTCCGGGAGGGCGGGGGCAGGAATGCTGGTTGTATCTGTCAGCCAGATCTACAAAGCCTGGGGACTCCCCAGACTCCTGCGGCTATTGTTTTATAAGTTTAAGTTTTGCATTAACCACATTCTGTCCTATACATACTTTTTGGATTCCCACCTAGAATAGACCTAACAGTCCCTACTCCCAGCTAGACACTGGGTCGATACCCAGAGGCAGAACAGGAAACTCTGACAGCCGCTTAGGGACTGACTTTTCCCTTACGGCAGTTCTAGGGGTCCTCAAGTTTTCACATGTAAGTGAATCAATCTTTGGGACGTACATAAAATCATTTATACTGAACTTTATGAGTAATTTAGGGGATTTTCCAGAACAAGTTTTCCCCCACATCCATAAGATGTCATTCACTATTACTCGCGTAAGGTCCCACAAGGTCAGCACCAATCCAGGGCTGCCTACTGGTGGGGTGTGACTCCCAGAGACCCGTGTTCCTGGGGTGGCAGGGCAGGCAGGGAGTGCGGTGAGGTCCCGGCACCTTGCTGGAGTCTGCCAGCGAGAGGGGACGCAGGAGCAGTGCTTACTGAGCACCTGGTGCCCAGGCCTCTCCTGTGAGCAGAGCTGACACACTCACCTGCCCTCCTGGGGCACTTTAATCTCCACAATGACCCTGAGGGAGGTACTGTCACCTCCACATTTTACAGATGAGGAAACCGAGGCACAAAGTGAGTAACTGCCTGAACTCCCACAGCGAGAGCTAGGGATTCAAGCTCTCACAGCGGTGCTGGGCTCCGCCCTGCTCCGGTCCCCTCCTGCCACCCCTCAGCTGACAACTGAGGCTGCTCTGAGGGCTGGAGCAAGCAGAGGGGCGCACCCTTGTCCTTGCTGAGGGTGCCACAGCAAGGCCTGGGGGCCGGGCGGGGGGCCCAAAACTTAGGAGGGTGGTGGGCTGCAAGACCCGATGCCTTCTGCAGCCCCTCACCACACAGGTGAGCCCACTGAGGCTGCCGCCTAGGAGCCGCATAGCCTCGGACGGTGGCTCTGCATGCCACGGGGGCTATGAGGGCTGGCAGGGTGGGTGTCCTTGGAGGGGAGGGGATGCCAGATGCCACCAGGAAACTTTTCTACATAAGCATTTGTAGAAAAGCATCTCCAGACGACTCAGAAGACAGGCACCTGGAGATCACAGCTCCAGGAATGTGTTGTGGTTACTTGTTTGTCATAAATACTCACTTTTGTACCTAATCTTGAATTTCTCATTGTTAAATTCTTTTCCCTAAAGAGCACTACCCAAGTCATATAAGGTCCCACAAAAGTTGAATCCATCTGCCCAGAAGTTGGCAGATGCCCTCACGCCCAGCTGTGCCCCTGCCCTGGGTTCAGCCCCATGTTCTCTGCACCTGTGTGTCCAACTTTTTAGGTATTTCTTTATATATGTGTGTTTGTTTATGCGTATTTTTATACACATTTAACTTTCTAGGAAACAGCCACTACTGTTTCCTAAAGCGGTCGCACCAGCTGCACTCCCACCAGCAGCGCACGCTCCGCCCTCCTCGCCAGCACTGGGTGCCGTCTGCCTGATTCCAGCCTTCCCTCAGGGGTGTGGGGATGCAACACTGGGCTGGAACTTGCATTTCCCAAATGACTGATGATATTGGACAGCTTTTTACATACTTGATTGCCATCGGTGTACCTTCTTTGGTGAAACAGTTTTTCAAATCATTTGTCCATTTTTAAATGGGCTGTTTATTTGCTATTATTAAGTTTTGAGAGTTTTTGACATACTCTAGATACAAGGTCTTTAACAGATACATGCTTGGCAAATATTTCTCCCAGTCCATGTCCTTTTTTATTTTTTTCATTCTATTAACCACGGTATGTTTCCAAGAGCAGAAATGTTTAATTTTGTGAAGTCCAATTCATCGATTTTGTCTTATTGAGTGTACTTCTGGTGTTGTAACTAAGAAATCTTTGCTTAAGAAATCTAAGAAATCTCTACTTAAAATGAGGCTCCTGTCTCCTCGCTTGCATTGTCTCTCACGAGAAATTTGCTATCATCCTCCTTTTTGTATATAAGGTGTCTTTTTGCTGTTTCAGTGGTTTGGGATAATTTGATTATGATGTGCCTCGGTGTAATTTTCTTCATATTTTCTGTACTTGGAATTCACTGGACTTCTTAGATTTGTGTTTATAATTTTCATAAAATTTGGAATATTTTGGCCATTAGTACTTCAAATACGTTTTTCTGTCCCACCGCCTCCCCTCCTCGGAGACTTCAATTACATGGATATTGGGCCGCCTGAAGTTAGCCCACTGGTGTTCTGTTTATGTTTGTTAAATTCTCTTTTCTCTGTGTTTTATTTTTGCATAGTGTGGTAGCAGAATAATAGCCCCCAAAGACACTCCATCCTAGTCCCTGGAACCTGTGAATAGGTTAGGTTACACAGCAAAGGAGAATTAAGGTTGCTTGCTAATCAGCTGGCTTTAAGATAGAAGATTATCCTAGACTGTCCAAGTGGGCCCAATGTAATCACAAGGGTCCTGAAAAGTGGAGGAGGAGGCAGAAGAGAGTCAGAGAAAGATGTAACTGCAGAAGGAGGGAGTGATACAAGGTTAGAAGGACTTGATCTGTCATCTTTGGTCTTGAAGACAGAGATAGGGGTCCAGGAGCCGAGGAATGCAGGCAGCCTGTACAAGCTGGACAGTTCGAGAACATGGATGGTCTCCTAGAGCCTCTAGAAAGGAACACAGCCCTGCGGACACCCTGAATTACACCCAGTGAAACCTGTGTCAGACTTCTGACCTACAGAATCATACATCTGTGTTGTTTATGCCACTATGTTTGTGGTAATGTGTCACAGCATCCATAGAAAACTAATACAGATAGTTTCTATTCTATGTGTTCAAGTTTGCTAATCTTTTCATCTTTCTATCTAATCTGCCATTAATGCCATCCTGTGTATTTTTTTATCTCTTACATTGTAGGTTTGATCTCTAGAAGTTTAATTTAGATCTTTTTTTAAAAAAAAATCTTTCACGTATCTACTTAACTTTTTGACCATATTGAACACAGTTATAAAAACTGTTTTAATGTCTTTGCTAATTCTAAAATTTGTGTCATTTTTGGGTTGGTTTCAATTGACTGCTTATTTTCCTCATTATAGGTCATATTTTTCTGCTTCTTTGCATTCCTGATATTTCTGATTCAGTGCCAGACATTGTGATTTTAAAATGGTTGGATGCTGGATATTTCTGTATTGCTATAAATATTCTTGAGTCTTTTTCTGGGATGAAGTTAGGTTCTTGCAAAGAATTTGATCCTTACAGATTTTGTCTCTAAGATTTACTAGGTAGATCCAGAGTGCTCAGTGTAGAGCTAATTATTCCCCACTACTCAGGGAAAATACTTCTGTGTATGCTATGCTACGTCTCACCAGCCATGAGGTTTTCCAGTCTGGCAGGTGGAAACAGACATCATTCCCTGCCCTGTGCTAAGGTGTTGCCTCTTTCACTTTCTAGTGGTTCTTTCTGCAGCCCTGGGTGGTTTCCTCACATGCACATGGTGATGAGTGCTCAGCTGTATTCTCAAGGGAATTTTCTCTCTGTGCAGCTCTTTCCGCTTCAGTATGCTGCCCTGCAAACTCTAGGCGCTTTGGTCTCCTTGGACTCTCAGCTCTGACTCTTTAACTCATAGGGTGCAATGGGCTCCACCTGAGTTTCCCCTTCCTGCATCACAGCCTGGACACTCTCTCAAGGCAGCCAACTGGGGCATGTGCAGGGTTTACCTCATTTGTTTCCCAACTCTCAGGGGTGGTCATAGTTCTTCACTGTCTAATGTCTAGTATTTTGCAAGTATTGTTTCATATATTTTGTCCTTTTTTCTCTTTTGTTTTTTTTCAGGTGGGAGGGTAAACAGGTCCCTGTACTTCATCTGGTCCAGAAGTGGAAGGCCTACTACCACGTCTCAGGGCCTCATATCTGTAAAATACCGTGCAAGGGACTTACCATGCACAGTCACAGGCAGTCCTCATAAGCAGCCTAGGAAGGAGTGTTACTGACCCCATTTTACAGAGGAAGAAATTGGAGTTCAGAAAAGTTGAACATTTAGCTCATGAACAAACAAGTGGAGGGGCCCCGATTCACACCCAGGTGTGTCCACTCACGAACTCATCTCCTTTCTCAACACGGAACCTCCTGTGTGGCAACGGAGGGGGTGCAAGGAAGATTAAATGCGTTATTTCAACAAACTTTGGGATTTTCTATGGCATTCAACTGTCTATGCTTACCCTTTTCTCTATTCCTTAGAAAATATTAGTATTAACTTTAAAGAAAACAAATTATACCAGCTAATATTTCAGAAAGAAATTTATAATGAAAGACAAGGGTCTGTTATCACTGTTCCTGGTTTTTCCCTTTTCTTTTTCCACCCATCCGTGTGCACCGTGTTTCCACCCCATCCCGTGGCATGTCACAGGCATCTGAGGCCATCTTGGCAGCACTTAAAGCCCAACCTCTAAGGGTCAACCCTCGGCTCCACCACTGGAACTTCCCCTGGTGTCAGAGTCAGGCACCCACAAGGTGAAGAAAACGAAGTACCTACCTTTTTAGGAGAAAGAATGGGACAGTCCCTTAGCTTAGCACCTGGGAGCTCACACGCACTCTCTAAATGCTCACTCTGATTGTCATATTCAGTTAAACACAACATAGAGCAGGTTTTCTCAGCCTCAGCCCCGCTGACATTTTGGGGCAGATAATCATGAGGTGTGGGGGACTGTCCTGTGCACAGTAAGACATTTAGTAGCATCCCTGGCCTCTACCCACTACATGCCAGTAGCAGCCTCTCCCTCTGTTCCAAGTTGTGACAACCAAAAATGCACTTCACATTGTCAAATGTCCCTTGAGGGCAAAATTGCCCTGGGTTGAGAACCACCAATATAGAGCAGCCGGATCTACATTGCCTGTGAGTCTAAATTACTTTTACAATTCCACAGTTACGTGACATCCACAGGTACAACATGGCATGTCCAAAAATTATCAGTACCTCCTCTGTCCAACTAGCTCCTTCCTGGGTTCTCATGTCAGTGGTCACTCAAATGGAAACCAAACACATCCTTGGCCCCACTCTCCCTCCCTGCTCATGTCCATTCCTGTCAGCAAATTTCATTGGCTCCTCCTTCAAAATCAATTCAAGATCCGGTCAATTTTCACTGCTCCACCTGGCCGGGCCACCGTCATTCCTCATCTGGAAGATGGGTGTGGTCTCCAGGCTCCGTCCCTCGCCCCCGACGGTCTGTTTTCAGCAGCACAGCCACAGTGACCCAGATAAGTCCTGAACCAGGCCTCGCCTCGCACCTCTGCTCCACAAGCCCCGCAAGCCCAGCCCAGCAAAGCCCCTCGCCCCGCTCCTGCAGAGCCACCTCTTGCCCCCTCCCCTCTGCGTGCTCCTGTGTCATGTTCTTTGCTCCTGTGTCATGTTCTTTGCTCCTGTGGCCTGGAAAGCTGTTCTTCCCAGTGCTGGCAGGGCTTACTCCCTCACCTCCTGCAGGCCTTCCCTCAAATGCTACCTTCTCGGGGAATCTTTCCCGACCACCCTATTTAAACCCCACCACGCAGCACCTGCCAGGTTCCTTCCCAGCCTTAATACTTCCGTAGCACTGACGGCAACCACACATGCTACATATTGTACGAGTTTCCATGACATGCTTATTTATATTCCATTGCCAGCCCAGCCCACTTTGTCTGTTTCATAGGCAACTCCAGCACAGCAAGCAGAGGCTGGCATGGAGAGGGCACGCCCCGCACCTGTGATGAATGGAAGGCTGACAGCAGCAGAGTCAGCCGACTGGCACGTACACAGCACTCACTAGAAGGCAGGTGTGATATTAACAAGTACGTGAGTGTGAGAACTGGCAGGATCCTGAGGGAAGTGGTGTCATTATTCTCATTTTAAAGGGAAGGAAACTAAGGCCCAGAAATGTTTGGAAACATCCTGGCTGTAACTATGAACTATGTATGTAGGTGCCAGTGAACTCAGACCCCGGGCAGCCTGGCTCCCATCCTAACCCCACTGTGCTCACAACTTCAGCCTCTGGCTATTCAAGGGCACCAGCCCAAGGTGTCAGCTCTTCTTGTTCCAGCCAGGCTTTCTCCCCTCTGACCTCCTGAACTTAAGAACTTTCTTCTGAGTCCCTCTTTCCACCCAAGCAAGGGGCTTTAGGGGAAGAGGGTGGCTCCAAAATGCAGCAGATCCTGGCAGGGCTTCCAGGGCAAGAACTGGCTTTCAACGTTTCCATGTGAAAATTTTCATTATAAAAAGAAAAGAAAAAAAGGAAATGATATGCATGGAAGCATTTTGCAAGCCACTGTAACCCATGGGGCTCTCATTCCATGATGTTCAGGTAAAAAAGCTGTCACTCTGATTAATTAATCAAATTATACATCTGAATTTCTGACTTTGTACTTCTTTACCAGGGCTTATGAAAAATATTTTTTTAAAAAGGCATCAGTCTTTCAGACTTCAAGTTGTATTATAAAGCAATAATAATCAAATCAGCCTTTTATTGGCATAAGAACAGAACCATTGATCTTTGGAACAGGACTGAGAATCCAAAGATGAAACCATCTGCATATGGTAACTTAATCTTTGATAAACCAGACAAAAATATACATTGGGGAAAAGAATCTCTTTTCAATAAATGCTACTGGGAAAATTGGATAGCTACATGCAGAAAAATGAAACTGGATGCCTAGAGCTTTTTAATTGTCACCTCTGATATGATGGAGTGGATCATATAGGAGTCGACCCAGGCTTTACCAGAGCAGAACCCAGTGCTCAATATTTTTAATAACATAAAAATATAGCATGCTTTGTATTATATATAAGTAAGGTTTTTCTACAAATGGGATATTGTAACAGTTAAGCACAACGACTATTCACAAAAGCATTTTAAAACTTATTAAACATTTTAGGGCAAGGAGTTTTAAAATGTAACTATTTAGATATAATTACTTGCCTATGCTTCAGCCACTATTATTCAAAGCGTAGTCTAAGCTTGTCCTCTAAGTCTGAATATAACTAACTCACTGTGAAGATGTTCATGGTTTCTAGTGCTTGTTTTTATGGCTTGAGATAGCTAACCAGTTTTTATTTTAGCTAACATTATTTACCTCCTTTATGTCAAGCACAGTGTTAGTGTGTAATATATATGAGGATGCTTAATATATATGAGGATGCTTTATATAATCCTCATAACAACTATATAAGGTATTTATTATTAACATCAGTTTTCAGGTGGGGAAACTGAGGCTCAAGGAGGTCAAATAGCTCCCCCAAGATCACACATCTGTACTGAGATTGTAACGGTGATCTACTTGACTTCAGTGCCCATCATCTTTCACTTACACCACAATCCACTCAATCACTGAGCTCTCTTTACTTGGAAAATCCTTCATTGCCTGTCAGTCAACTAATAAGAGGAATAGTTTTGTTAAACTTTCCTAGGTTTTCTTATCAGATAAATGCCTATTTTATTGGCTTTTCCCTACTTCTAGGTCTCTCTTGCTTCATATCAAAGACGAGAAAAAAAAGAAAAATTACACAATAGTATGATGACATCACTTTGTGTGAAAGTCCAGAAATAGTCTTATTCTAATCAAAAGAACATTGCACAACCATTTTGCTAATTTGTAATGGACTTTTTCTTCTGCATCCTGCTATTGGCTTTAGAAAACAACATCATGTAATATAAATAGTGAATACTAAGTCCTATGTAACCCTGGGCAAATCACAGGGCCTTATCATTATCTTCCTCATCTATAAAGTAAGATAATAATAGCTGTACTACTTACGTCACAGAGTTATCAGATAGAGGGTCAATGAGGTAGTGTGTATGAAAACACTTGTAAACTGCAAATCTCTATTTGGGGTCAAGAGATTACAATTAAAATCTGTAAAAAGTTGGTTTTATGAATAAGCATACACAGGAATTAAGATCATTTTTCTGCTCTGTGGCATAAACAATGAGTTAAAGTATTAGGGAGACCTGATTTCAAAACCTCGCTGCTACTTATAAGCTCTATAGCAGGTTCAACCTATCTAAGTTTCAGGTGCCTTACGTGTAAAAGGAGGTTAATAACATCTTCCCTTCCGGGATGATGAAAGGAGTGAATGCAATAATATTTGTGCAAGTGCCTGGAGGCACTGGAGGTTTCTGGGAACGACAATGGGTTTCGAGACCTTGGTGAAGACTATGCTTCCTCACTCTATTCTCCCTCCAGGCACGGCTCCTCGAAGGACTATTGCATTCTTTCATTTGATCCTCACAGTAGCCCTGTGAGATCAGCTAAGCAGGTGTTTATTATGCTCGTGTTATATATGAGAAAACTAAGAATATTGGCTCTGATTGTGCCATATGCTATCTAACACTAATGAATACCGTCGGATGTCCAAAAAGGGCACCACTGGATGTTTGTTTCTCTTTTTGAAAAATTTTAAAATTATATTTCATTTAACCCCGTATATCCAAAATATTATCATTTCAGTATATAGCCAATTTAAACATTACTGGGCTATTTTACAATCTTTTCTTATTCCAAGTCTTCAAAATCCAATGTGAGTTTTACACTTATAGCACATTTCCACTTGAAATGTGTTTCTCTTGAAATGTATTTCTCTTTGAAAAGAGTATCTTTGAAAAGAGATATTTCTCTTTGGAAAGAGTATCTTTGGAAGTATTTATTGAAGCTGAGCATACACATACCTATCACCCAGAAATCCCATACTTAAGTTTATATCAAACAGAAATGAATACATATGTTCATCAAAAGGCATGTAATAGGATGTTCATAGCAGCATTATTTGTAACAGTTCCAAACTAGAAACTACTCAAATGTCCATCAACAGTAGAATGGATAAATAAATTGCAGTGTTGTCACGCAATCAAATTCTATATACCACCAAGGATGAATAAATTACTGCTACACAATGATGAATCTCCTAAACATAATATTTAATATTAAATGAAAGAAGCCAGCCACAAATGAGTACATATTGTGTGATTCGTTTTATACAAAGTTTTATATAAACAGGCAAAGCCAATCTTTGGGTGATAGAAGTCAGGATGGTAGTTACCGTTGGCTTGGGGGAAAGGGTGTGACTAAGAAGGGGCCCAAGGGAAGGTTCTGGGGTTCTGGTGCTGGCGATATGGATGTGATCACATCATGACATCGTGACAATTCTTCAGGCTTATGATTTGTACACTTTGCTGTATGTATACATACAGAAAATTAACTTCAGTAAATTAACATAATTTTTTTTTTAATTCAGGATATTATGGGGGTACAAACATTTTGGCTACATGTAATGCATTTGCCTCACCCAAGCCAGGGCTACAAACATGTCCTTCACCCATACAGTGCGCTCCACTTCCATTACTTGTGGGTTTACGCCCCCCCCCACACACACACCTGACAGGCATCACAAGAGTATTACTACCATGTGAACGAACACCTTAGTGTTGATCAGTTAGGACCAATTTGATGGCGAGTGCATGTGGTGCATGTTTTTCCATCCTTGTGATACCTCACTTCGAAGGATGGGCTCAATCTCTATCCAGGATAATATAAGAGGTGGTAGTTCACCATTGTTTTTTTGTAGTTGAGTAGTATTCCATGGTATACATATACCACAAATTAAAAAGCCTCTGCACAGCCAAGGAAACTATCATTAGAGCGAATAGACCAACCTTCAGAATGGGTTAAAATATTTGCTTTCTATACATCTGAGAAATTAACTTCAGTAAAAAGTTAATTTGCCTTAGGCAAAACAGAAATCCGCTATCTTAGCCAAGGCTTTTCAGTGGCTTCCAGTAGTACTCAGAATAAAATCCAAAGTCTTTACCATGGCCTGCATGGCTATACATACATGATATGGCCCCCGGATACCTCCTCCACATCATTTCTTCCACCATTATTCCCCTTGATTACTCAGCTCCGACCACATGGCCTTCTTGCTCCATTCCACCCCAAGACTTTGTACTTGCTGTTCTCTCTGCCTGGAACACTCTTCCCTCAGCTTGTCACGTGGTTAGTTTCTCATCGTGTAGGAACCAGCTCAAATGTCACTTCTTCAAAAAGCCCTTCACTCAACACTCCATCTGAAATAGATTTCCCAGTGACTCTTTATCATACAGCATTGTTATTATTCATAGCATCTGTAAGTAGCTGAAATTATCTTGCTTATTTTATGTATTTAATACTTGTTTATCATCTGTATTCCTCAATACAATGTAAACTCCACTAAGGCTGAGATAGTGTCTGCTATATTTATTCATCATTGTATCTTTAATGCCTGACACGCTGCCTAGCACATGGCCAGTACTCATATAAATGTTAGGGTTGAATGAATGAATGAAGATCCCTGGGCGAACTGCCTACTAGGTTGTAGCTGGGATATCTCCCACAAAGAAAGACACTTGAGAAGGTATCAGCCTTCCTGTTAGAAAGAAAGCTTTGTTAGTACAACCTCTCTTCTCTTGTCCACTTCAGCTTGGGTGAGAAGAAAGCTCAGAGCTTTCCCCAATGGTCCCATGCACTTTGGCCAATAAGGATTTACTCTATGCAAAGTGCTTTAGATAAAACATCTTATCCTAGGTTTGGAGAAACCAAGTGGAACTTAACTTCTATCCCCCACCCCCAGATTCTCCAAAGAAAAACAAAATATGATCAACAGCCCGTGGAGTTCCTCTCTCCAATCTTATATTCCTGAGAGAACACTGACTTCTTGTTGCTTCATCTCTGGGACAAGTAGTGAACATAAGGAAAGCCTTATATAAAATTGCTCAATAAACGGCAGATGTCTTTAACGTGTGTTTGAGATCTTTCTTCTCATTTTTCCATGTTAGGTACAACAACTATGACCGGGCTATCATCAATACCGTACCTTATGATGTCGTCCATCGTTGGTATATAGCACATCGGACTCTAACAACAGAGTTGAGGAGACCTGAGAATGAGTTTTGGGTCAAACTAAAGCCTGGCAAGGTAGGTCCTAAACTCTAAAGATGTCAAGTAAGCTCGTTATACTGAAGCAGTTGAAGAATGGGTACTTATTTAATATGTGAGTCACAATATTAGTATTTAATATGTTGCACAGGAAAAAGGGAAAAGAGTCCTGGGTGTTGGCCCTGGTCCTGCCACTCACTCACTGAATGACCTGGAAGCAGCTCCCACCCCATCACTAGGCATCAGTGACTCTATTTATATGATGAGGGGGTTTAACTAGATGATTCCTAAGGGTCCTTCCAGCTTCATGATTCCATTTTCTTAAATCTTGATATTTTCACTGGATGAAGAACATTTTCAACTTAGCATAAAACATAATGAAATAGTTTAACCCTTTGAGAAAGTATAGAATAAGAAGTAAAGAGAAAGAAAAGAAAAGAAAAAGAAACCAACCACCTGATTTGCTTTGCTAAGAGAACATTTACTCAAGAAACAGAAGCACCTCAAGTGCAGGGCCTATTACCTACTATTGCCCTTGTAACTTCCATTTAGCCTACTACAGGGCTATACACATCTTAGTTTTGAAAAGTCCGTTTAATTTCAAAAGAAAAATACCTCGTTGAATGTAACCAGAGAACAACCTACAGCTTTTCTTTTAAATGATCTCTTCTGATTTAGGTTCCTTTGGTCTGCTCTTGTTCTGATGGTGTTTTTTTTTTTTTTGCCTCTCTCTTTGCCCATTCACAGGTCCTATTTATAGACAACTGGCGTGTCCTACATGGCAGGGAATGCTTCACTGGCTACCGCCAACTCTGTGGCTGCTATTTAACAAGAGATGATGTATTAAACACTGCTCGTCTCTTGGGGCTTCAGGCTTAAAATTGACAGCATCAGGATTATGAATACACCTGGCATCCTCGCCACCAGAATTTCATATCAGTAGAATAATATTGTGTCAAAACCTACTTCAGATTGTCTCCTTACCCCATCCCACAAAACAGAAGCTGCCCCTTTCTTTAGTAGGGGAAACTTGTTAAAGAGTGGGGCTCTGAGTTATCTGATGTCAGCCCATCTAAGTGTGGTAGCTCTCTTCCCCAAGTTATAACATAGGCCCATGTGTTTTTTAAAGCTTTTGATATAATTTTGGTCAATCTACTTTAGAATTATAATCTCCATATAAATAGGAAAGCAATAATAGTCACAAGGTAAAAATTTTTTCCAGCTAAATCAGTCAGAAAGAAATGCAGTCTAGAAATAAAAAATCTTGATAAAGCAGCAATTTGCAAAATTTCTGATCTTAGGACACCTGACCACTCTTAAAAGTTACTGAGGTTCCCCAAAGAGTTCTTGGGTGTGGGATCTTTCTATTGATACTAATTATATCAGATATTAAGACTGAGAAATGTTTTTTTTCTTTCTTTTTTTCTTTATCGAAGTATAATTTACATATCATGCCTTTACTCTATTTTAAGTGTACAATTAAATGATTGTTAGTAAATTTACCAAGTTGTACAGTTATTCACATAAATCGGTTTTAGAGGATTTCCTTCCCCCTATTGAGGCCCCTAATTCCCATCCCCAACTACATTTCAAGCATGCCCCTCCCCTCCACAGTGCTCACCACATCCCTCAGATGTGGGTCTACCCCCCACCCCACGAATCCCTAGTGAACACCACCACCATTGGAGCACCATAGTGTTAATCAGAAGACTGAGAAATGTTTAAAACTCAAGAACACAGAAGCACACATTCCTCAGCCACCAGGGAGATGACAACATCACATGTCGTGTAGCCTCTGGAAAAGTCCTCTGTATACTCATGAGATAATGAGAATGAAAAAAGTAGATATCATCTTAGTGTTGTTATAAAAATAACTTTTAACCCACAGATCCACTAAAAGGGCCTCAGGGAACCCTCCAGATGTCTTCAGACCACACTTTGAAAAACCCATGGGCTAGAGGATACCTCGGAACAGTACAGTCCTTTACATAGGCCTGTGGATTGAAGGGTTTAGCTTGAAACCCTAGATCTTTATCTATAGTCTAATAGAACTCCAGACATTGTAGGAACTGATTGGCAGCACAAGCTCAGCAATAAGGTGGGATCTGAGTTCAAATATAGTGTTTTATTTTCTGAGAAGTGTTATCTCCATCCAAATCATCCCTCAAAGACTTAAATTAGGAAGTCACAACAGCTCCTGTTGAACAGACTCAACAGTTTGGTAATTCTGTGAGAGATAATTGCAGAAAGTTTTTAGAGACTTGTGAGTTTCCATGTCTCTGTGTGCACACACATATACACACACGTACACACACACACACACACCACAAGAGAGAGTACACAGGGTTGTTCTGTAAGACTGTTCAGGGAATTCAGCATGGTACGTGATGTGCCTCCAGAGAACTGGAGGTTATTATCCAAGTTTGTATTTTGGCAATTTTCTGGCATTTAGGATGTAATCTGTTTTCTTCCACTTCTGCTGGTCTTTTTTTCCGCTCTCTCTTAAAATATTATACATGATATTTGCCAAGAATTGACTGGATCAAGTTGAATATCTTGCTTATTTTTTAAATGGCTTCTTTTTTGTATGGGGGAGGTGTGGTATGAGGCTTCCTTTCCCCCAGCTTTCATTGGAAGTGAAGCTGTACAATAATCACATTGACCACTGTAGAATGATGAATGAGAATATAGGTTAGGATGCACACAATAGAAAAAAAAAAAAGCATTATTAATGAAGATAGAAGTCACCAAGCAAAGCCAATTCAGTATTCTGACAGAGAATAGAGCCTAATCTGATGTTGCCAGGGAGTTTCTAGGTCACGATTGGTAGTCTAGGCATTATTTTATTGACCCGTCTAGTGCTCTAAAATGTGTTCTAAAAATATTTCTGTATTTTATTTGTATTATATAGGAATTTTGGGGGATCTTCGATGAAATTTGTTTTCCTCTTAGGTCAAAGGATTGATAATTACGTTTATTATCAAAGTGTATAACCTTTATATGCTTAGAGTGTATAACCTTTAGCAATCATAACAGAAGTAACATTTTACCATGCAATATTTTCTCTCTACTAGTATGCACTCCTCATGATAGGAACAATTAGTTTTGATGAGGACATTTACCTTTTTTGAAATTTTGTGTAAATTAGCCTTGAAAATTGTACCATAACTGAGGTCAACATTTATCTATGACAAGCAAAGTGCATCCTCATGGCCCTGGAAAGATGAGGACAAAAAAAAAAAAAATCAATTTCCCACCATGTCCCTTTCCCCGCTTACCTTCTGTCTCTCCTGGGACCTTGATTAATTATTTCACTCCCCTTTTCTAAAATTTTCAATCAATCCTTCTCAACATTGTACCGCCTTCAGTACATTGAAGAAAGAGGAAAGGAAATTATTTAAGTGCTGACTATGGTACATCGAAAATTTTATTTTTTTATTTTAAAAAATTTTTTTTGAGACAGAGTCTCACTCTGTTGCCTGGGCTAGAGTGCCATGGCATCAGCCTAGCTCACAGCAACCTGAAACTCCTGGGCTCAGGCGATCTTCCTGCCTCAGCCTCCCGAGTAGCTAGGACTACAGGCATGTGCCACCATGCCCGGCTAATTTTTTCTATATATTTTTAGTTGGCCAATTAATTTCTTTCTATTTTTAGTAGAGACCGGGTCTCGCTCTTGCTCAGGCTGGTCTCAAACTCCTGACCTTGAGCGATCTTCCCACCTGGCCTCCCAGAGTGCTAGGATTACAGGCGTGAGCCACCGCGCCTGGCCGGTACATGAAAAATTTTCTATGTGAGATGTTTCTTTTTTCACATGTCTTCCAGGTGTCCCTGATTATATAAGCATAGGTCTGTGTCTACCAAGCTCACTATAAAGTCACTTTTACCTTTTGCTGTGGTGAGATGGGATCAATAGGGTCAGGACACAGCACCTGACACAGTGTCTTACAAATAGTTTATGATAGAGATTTGTTGGAAGAAGAATAAATGAATGAGTCCTTTTCAAACAAACTCAGCAGAAATTACCACATTCTCTGTAAGTATGTTCTTTTGTGTTTGGCAGTTAACTGACACTGAATTGTGTTCACCTTCATCTAGAGTGAACAACCATCCCTGTGTGCCTGGGACTGAGGGCTTTTCAGGGCTGCAGAAGTTTCCATTTTAAAACTAGGAGAGCCCCACACAAACAAGGACTGTTGGTTGGTCACCCTGCCATCTTGCTGCTAGCTATGTATTTTTCTTTAGCTGCCATCACTGGTTCCCATTTCTTTCAAAGTGTTTGTAGATCGCGGATTGTGTAGTCCACGAGGAAGAGGAAAGAAGATGTATGAACCATGGTGTGCTGTGGTGGTTCCCACAGCAGGGTCCCCAGACCAGCGTCATTTGAGAATTTCTCAGAAATGCAAATTTTCAAGTCCTACCTCGCACCTACTAAATCAGAAACTCTGGGCATGGGAACCAGCAGTTTGCTTTATCAAGCCCTCCAGGGGATTCTAATGCACTCCAAAGTTAGAGAACCACTGACAGGAAGAGCCCCGTTGCTGAGTTCTAGGCCCAGTGAATCACTAAATGACCTGAGGCATGTCCCGCTCCTATTTTGAGCTTCAGTTTGCTCTTCTGTGAAATTAAAGCCAACTTGGACTAGGCAGCATCTAAAGGCTCTGCCACTCTGTAGTTGTGTGACTTTGGTCATTCTGTTTGATTTCTCCTTGCTTAAGTTTCCTCGTATGAGTGTAGTAAGGAGAATACCTACCTCATAGGGTTTTCTAGCAATTTCCTGATTGTTAAATAAGATGTTTGCAGCACATGTTGATGACTGACGATAATAGCTAACTCTTAAATAGTGCTTTCTATGTGCTGGACATTGCTCTAAGTGCTTTTTATCCCCACAACAATCCTATCCCCATTGTGCAAATTAATAAATAGAGGCAAGGAAAGACTAAGTGGCTTGCCCAAGGTCACACTGCTAAATAAGTGTCAGAGTTTGGCTTCATCCCAGCGATGCAAGGATGGTTCAACATATGCAAATCTATAAATGTAATCCACCACATAAATAGAAGTAAAAACAAACACCGTATGATCCTCTCAATCGACACAGAAAAAGTCTTTGACAAAATTCAGCACCCTTTTATGATAAGAACACTTAATAAAAGAGGCATAGATGGGACCTGACTTCAAAATGATAAAAGCCATGTATGACAAACCCACAGCCAACATCATACTGAATGGGGAAAAATTGAAAGCATTCCCGCTTAGAACTGGAACTAGACAAGGTTGCCCTCTATCACCACTTCTATTCAACATAGTACTGGAAGTCCTAGTCAGAGCAATCAGACAAGAGAAGCAAACCAAGGACAACCAAATGGGGGCAGAAGAGGTCAAACTTTACCTCTTTACTGACAATATGATCGTGTATCTAGAAAACCCCAAAGATTCTGCCATGAGACCATTGGACTTGATAAACAAATCCAGCAAAGTCTCAGGTTACAAAATCAATGTACAGAAATCAGTAGCATTCCTATATGCCAATACAGTCAAACTGAGAACCAAATCAAAGACTCAATATAGATGGGCCATACCTTGAAATTATCAAGTCCATTTATGACAAACCCACAGCCAATATCATACTGAATGGGGAAAAATTGAACCTATTCCCACTTAGAACCGGAACCAGAAATGGTTGCCCACTATCTCCACTTCTATTCAACATAGTGCTGGAAGTCCTTGCTAGAGCAATTAGACAAGAGAGGGGTATCAAGGGCATCCAGATGGGGGCAGATGATGTCAAACTCTCGCTCTTTGCTGACGATATGACATTGTATCTAGAAAACCCCAAGGATTCAACGAAGAGACTGCTAGAATTGATAAATGAATTGAGTAAAGTCTCAGGATACAAAATCAATACACACAAATCAGAGGCACTCTTATACGCCAATAACAGTCAAGCCAAAATTCAAATCAAAAACACAATACCTTTTACAATAGCCTCAAAGAAAATTAAATATCTAGGAATATATTTAATGACAGATGTGAGAGATATAAACAGGGAGAACTATGAGACACCAAGAAAAGAAATTGTAGAAGATGTAAACAGATGGAAAAATCTACCTTGCTCATGGATTGGTAGAATCAATATCATTAAAATGTCCATACTACCTAAAGTGATATACAGAATTAATGCAATCCCTATCAAAGTACCATCATCATTCTTTACAGAT